>MDKI01143505.1:0-11521 GCA_005239505.1 Nicotiana paniculata
TCTGCGGAAGGGCAGCCGCAGGTGCGATGTCGCAGGTGCGAAATAGGCTAGGCAGGGGATTTTTCGTAGGTGCGAAGTTTTGGCCGCACCTGCGAAGCCGCAGGTGCGGAATTTGGTCCGTCAGGTGGGATTCCGCAGGTGTGCACCTGGGACCGCAGGTGTGACTAAATATCCGCAGGTGCAGAAATGCTGGCAGAATTAGTATATAAGAGGCATCCGTGAAATTCATTTCATTTCACCATTTTTGGATGTGGGAAGAGCTCCTTTGAAGGTAAATTGGAGAGGGGATTCATGATTCTTTACTGAAGGTAAGTTCTCGGGTTATTAACATCGTTTCTATGCTATTTTAATTCGGATTAGACTTGTATTTGAAGGATTAAAGTAAGAAAAGTTGGAAATGGGAGGAAAGAGTTGGGAATTTCTTTTGGCAATTTTAGTGGGCAATTGTGGTCCGATTTTGATGTTCTTGGTATGTACGGTCTCGTGGGAGGATAAGGGTTCTTGTGATGTAAATTTTATCAGATTCCGAGACGTGGGCCCGGGGCTCGGGTTTGGCCGAACTTCGAGATTCTTGTATAAATTGATAATTTTCGATTGGGTTGTGTTCCTTGAGTATATATTAATGATGTTGAACTGGTTTTGGATAGATTCGGAGTAATGGGGAGCCAATTTGAGGGGCAAAAGCATAACAGACTAGTGTTGTGGCCTAGTGGAGGTAAGTAATGGTTATAAATCTTGTCTTGAGGGTATGGAACCCCGGAGTACATATTTTCTCACTGATTTTAGACATGCGCACATGTCACATGATAAGTATGTGGCGCGTACTGATTTTTGGATTGGACTAGGTCCTCTCCGCGGCAACTAATGAGTTGCATATTTACTCAAAACCTTATGTTACATTATGTTCTAAAGATTGTGAAATATTTGGGCTATAATTCGTGTTTGGGGCCTCGTGCCTATCTGTTTAGACCCTTTGAGGGCTTTTTACTGATGTTTTACTTCACTATGTATTGATGATTTCACTCAGCGGCATTGTGCATACTGTTTTCGAAACTCAGCATGATTTACACCACTTTGAGATTTAAACTGATGTTTTGGGTCGAGTACCCTGTTTTACTGATTCGCCCGAGGGGACTTTTGAGTGGTTCTGCTGAGTGTGGCCGAGGGCCAAGAGTGATGGTGAGGTGCTGAGTGATATTAGCGCTTGAGATGAAGGAGCCCCTCCGAAGTCTGTACACACCCCCAATGAGCGCACCGAGTGCCGAGTGCCGAGTGATTGGGAGGCCGAATGACGAGTGATCGGGAGGCATGATTAACTGTGAGGTGCTGAGTGATGGTGAGGTGTTGAGTGACTGTGAGGCATGCCCGAGGGGCTGATTATGATACATATTTTTTCCCGAGGGGCTACTTATGATTTTACTACTTTCACTTGCTTACTGAATCTTTTGGTTTGAAGTTGTTAAACATATGCATTCTTTAAAGGATTTTTCTGAAGATGATTTTAAGGCATGATGATTTCACATATCTATGTTATACTGTTGGAAAGAAAGGCTGTACCACTTGTGATTTGATGACATTGATTTTATGTGTTTCTTGCTTCTCTGACTTTTATTTATTTTCATTACTACTGAGTTGGTGTACTCATATTACTCCCTGCACCTTGTGTGCAGATTCAGGTGTTAGGGCAGGGTGAGCTGCCTATCTGTTCCAGAGATTCTCGGAGGTTTGCGAGGTAGCTGCATGCGTCTGCAGTCCTGCTCCCTCTCCTATTTTACTATTATAGAATTTATTTTCGTTGAGTTGTATATTTATGTAGATCCTCATGACCGGTGACTCTGGGTTCTCAGGGGATTATATTTAATGTTCAGTATAGATTTAACTATTTTATAAATGTTTAAAGGAAACTTTTATGGTTAATCGGTATAGTGAAGAGGTAAATGGGAGTTTATTATGATTTGAGTGAAGTTTTGGCTGGCCTAGTTCCATGATAGATGCCATCACGACTGGCCTGGATTTGGGGTCGTGACATTATCCCATATCACAATTTTCTTAATAATATTGCAAATTAATTGTTCATATTGTTGGTGCATGATATCATGACACAACGACACGATACAATCTATCCAAACATTGCATTCATCAAACGATAAAATAGAATACAATACAATACAATACAATACAATACAATACAATACAATACGATACATTATGAAACGATGTGTAACATCCATCCAAATGGGCCAAGTTTTTTTGAAACCACATACTCATATGGAAAGAAGATAAAAGAGAAACACTACCACGATATTCATCAACCAAGTTTGATCATACAGGTAACAACAACTTCAGTTTAATTAGGTAAGGAACACTAGCTTGACTAAATTGCATACTCATATGGAAATGAGGTAAATGGATTTGTAGTGCTAATAGTCTCAGCAAAAGATATGACTTTGGACATTCCAAGAGTTGTTGAGGACATGGCCATGTTTTTTTCTAGAGCAGAATTAGATGAAGTTTTAACTCCATTACACATGGAAAAAATTGGGAGTCATTTTTTCGAGTAGAATTCAATAAGGAAAAAAGTTAGTAATAATGGCAAAATGGTTGTCTTTTATGATCAAAATTTCACCATAGGACGTGATGGCGCTCAATTCTAGGTAAACCAACAACTAATAACCACAACAAATAGTTCACTACACATCTAAAAAACATTTTGAGAATTAAAATAATCAAAAGGCATTCTAAACGATACATGAGATATCAGGCATTTAACAACAAATATTTGGCTGTTTTTTGGCAGGAATTAAAATAGATGGATCATTGGGGTGTATTTTTGGGATTGCTCACATTTTTTCACGAAGTCTGTGGCCTCTTTTTTCATAGTAGGACAGTAGTAACTTGTCCGTGTGAGACACCTGATCAGATTGCCGGAATGAGCTCCGCAGTGGCCTTTGTGAACCTCTTCAAGGACGCGTCACATTTGATTCGGGCCCAAGCATTTTGCTAGGGTGATGCCATACGTCCTTTTGTATAGATCTTTGTGAATGATGTTGTACCTCGCCTCTTTCATCCAAAGCTTCTTGGCTTCCTTTTTATCATCTGGGAGTACACCATCCTACAAGTATGTAACAATACGGTTGCGGCAGTCCCAAGTTAGTTTTATAGTCCTTACCTTGATGTGATTTATTGATGAATGGAGGAGGGTGACCGTGTTTACTTCTCCGGTTATGCTTTTAGTGGATACCACTAATTTGGCAAGGCCGTCTGCTTCGATGTTTTGTGCTGGAGGGATCTTGTCGAGCTGGCATTCATCAAACTCGGGCAGTAATTTGCAGATCTCGGCCTGGTATTTTTGCAACCATTGCTCTTTGCTCTAGAAAGTCCATGTGACTTTCTTAATGACGAGTTGAGGTTCGCAGAGTAGGATGACCCGTCTCGGCCCGTATTTGAGTGCTGGCCTTAATCATGCAATCATGGCCTCATACTCGGCCTCGTTGTTAGTTATGTCCAGGCACCTTATGGACTGGCGAATACTTCGCCTGTTGGGACATCGGGTACAATTCCCAGTCCGGACCTTGATGCATTAGAACAACCATCGTTGTACCAAATCCATAGATCTTGTGTTTGTGGAGAAGTGTTGGCGGCTTTTTTCGACTTCAAGCATTATTTTAGCGCTGAAGTCGACGACGAAGTCAACAAGGAAATGTGATTTTATCGCCGTCCGTGGTTGATGTGATATCATGATTGCTTAATTATATGGCCCACTTGGCTAACCTGACCCATAGTTCGGGCTTATGCAAAATACTTCTGAAGGGGAAAGTCTTGACTACCGAGATGGGGTAGCACAAAAAGTAGGGTCTAAGCTTTCGTGAAGCTACGACAAAGGCCATGGCCAACTTTTCTAGGTAGGGGTACCTCGTCTTGGCGTCGATTAAGGTTTTGCTAATGTAATAGATAGAAGATTGCATAAATTTATCTTCTCGGACCAGGACTGCACTCAACGCTACTTCATATACGACGAGGTAAAAAGAAGACGTTCCCCTGGTTCTGCTTTGGAAAGACACGGCGGTGATGATAGGTAAGATTTTAACTCCTTTAGGGCTTGAACGCACTCGGAAGTCCACCGGAGGTCGTTGTCCTTCTTGAGTACGCAAAAAAACTTGTGACACATGTCAAACGATTGTGAGATGAATATCGACAGGGCGGCGATGCGTCTGATAAACCTTTGAACCTATTTTTTGCTGGTTAAGTGCTCCGGTATTCCCTCTATGAATTTGATTTGGTCGGGGTTGACCTCGATGCCTCTTTGTGATACTAGTAAGCCCAAGAATTTTCCTAAGGTCATGCCGAATGCGCAGTTTTTATGATTTAGTTTCATCCTATACCGCCTGAGTATATAGAAGGCTTCTTTCAGGTGGTCGATGTGATATTCTTTCCTCTTAGACTTGACCAACATATCGTCTATGTATACCTCAATGGTCTTTCCGGGTTGGTCTTTGAATATTTTTGTCACCAACCTTTGGTTTGTCTCCCCCGTGTTTTTCAATCTGAAAGACATCACTCTAAAAAAGTACGTTCCTTGGTGGGTGATGAAGGTGATCTTCTCCTGGTCCTCCTCGTCTATGAGGATCTGATTATAGACTGAGTAGGCATCTAAGAAGCTCAACAGTTCATGCTCGACCATTGCGTCAATGAGCTAGTTGATATGGGGTAGCAGGAATGAATCTTTTGGGCATGCTTTCTTTAAATGTGTAAATTCTACGCACTTCTGCCACTTTCCGTTTTTCTTTTTCACCATGACCACATTGGCTACCCATTGGAGGTATTTTGATTCCCTCATGGAGCCATTTTCCAGTAATTTTTCGACCTCCTCTGGGATTGCTTCGTTTATTGCAGAATTGAACATCCGCCTAACCTGCCTTACCAGGGGTAGAATGGGTCGACGTTCAACTCGTGTGTCACGACCTCCTTCGAGATACCTGGCATGTCTGCATGGGAAAAATCAAACAAGTCTGCGTTATCAGTTAAGAATTGACGAAATTTACCTGGTTCCTGAAGCTTGCAGCCGATGTAGGCTTTCTTGTTGTGGTCGTTATCATCAAGTTGGACGGGGTTGAGGTCTTCTACGGTTGATCCCATGGCCTTTATTGTTTTGGGATTTCTATTGACGTCCGCTCTTTAATAACATCTCGACCTCGACCCTATTAATTTTTATGCATCTTTTTCTATGCCCTTCATTTGTTGGGTATATGTGCAATCCTGGGCAATGCCATAGCAATCTTGGGATGTGTGTTGTTCTCCTCATATGCTGAACACTCCCCATAGGGTAGGAGATCTAATAACTTGGTACAAGCTGGAGGGGATAACCTTTATGGCATGTATCCAAGGTCGACCTATTATGAGATTGTACGCCGTATCCTTGTCCATGATGTGGAATGTGGTTTCCAGAGTGACGCCGCCGGCCAGGACGGGGAGTGTGATTTCTCCAGATGTTCGCTCAACTGCATTGTTAAAACATGTTAGCGTGATGCAACATGGCACTATCTTATCCTCGAGTTTCATCTGTGCAAGTACTCGAGGGTGAATAATGCACGCGCCGCTCCCATCATCGACCATAATGCGTCTTACATCTGTATATAATATTCGTAAAGTGATAACAAGAGCATCATAGTGAGGGAAAACCAAACCATGGGTATCCGACTTATCGAAAATGATACTTTCTTCGAGTTCGTCATACCGTTCGTAAGTGATTGACCGTTTGAGTTTGTGGGTTGTTGTGAATTTTACACTGTTGATCGATGCGCTGTGGCGGCCTCCGATGACTATTTGAATGGTGCGAGTTGGTGAAGGTGTTTTCTTAGGTCCCTGGTGTTGTTCACATCCTCGTGCAAAGTTGGTCCTCCTTCGGTCGCTCAACAATTCTTTTAGGTGCCCTTGGTGGAGCATATTCACGACCTCCTACCTTAGAGCGATCCAATCCTCAGCTTTGTGACATCGCTCATCGTGGAACTCGCAGAGGGCATTTGACTTTCTGGTGCTTGGGTCTAACCTCATCTTTTGCGGCCACTTCAAAAATTATGAGCGGATAATAAATGAGGCATACCTCTCTTGTTTCAATGAGTCCCTGTCCTAGGCCAAGATTGGCCATCTTCATGGACGGAGGGGGGCATGATGGCTCTCCTGATATATGACTGATGCCTTTCTTGATTGGGTCATGGAGTTGCTAGATTCCTCCTGGCATCGTTTCTTCGATCTTTCCTGGATTCAGCATGTACCGAGGTCAATCGATGGGTTGTCCCATTCAGGTCGACTTCGTCAGTACGGACTTTGGCACAATCGACATTGTGTATTTCATCCCAAGTGGTTGGGGGATATTTCATAAGCTGACTTAATAATTTTCTGGTCGCCCTCAAACCGTTCCTGTTCATCCCGTTTTAGAAAGCTACTACAACCATGCCTTTTGATACATTTGGTAAGGTCATCCGTACTCGGTTGAATCGAGCGAGGAAGTCCCTCTCCAGGTGATTATTTGATGGAAAATATATCGTTCACCCTTGCCTCCGCCTTTTTATCCCCGGCATGAGCCACCACAAAGTTGTCGGTCATCTCTTTAAATGTTTCAATGGAGCCGCATGCAGCAGTGAATACCAGGTTAATGTGCCTCCAGTGCGAGTTTCACCGAAATGTTTCAACAAGATGGAGGATACTTGTTCTTTGGAGAGATCATTACCTTTTATCGCACTGACATAGTGAGTCACATGATCTTCGGGGTCAGTTCAACCGTCATATATTTTCAAATAAAGAGACATCTTGAAGGTCTTGGGTATGGCATGTGGGGCGGCTTTATCACTATAGGGTTGTTCAACAAACCGACCGGAATCTATTTTTGGAAAGAGCTTTGGGGCACCTAATATTTTGTCGAATCTTTCTTGGTGCTCTCTCATTAGCATTGTGAGTGATACTTGTTATTGGAGGCGGAGGGCCGTGCTGCTCGGCCATTGCTGGTGCAATGCAAGTGTTTGTATTTTCTCCGATTGCCGCTTGGACGGGCTTGTCGAGGACGTTGGTCAGCGTGTTTGTTAACCAAGCCTCAAGTAGTTTCTTCACTGCTGGTGGCTCCTCTTCCGTTGTGGATGTTCGAGCCCATTTAGCGCGGGATGTTATGATACTTTCGTGAGGGAAGGGCGAGCCACTTTACCTGGGAGAGGCGTTAGGCGTTACATCTTTGGCTTCTGTTTTAGAAACCTCATTGATGTTGTTTAAGAGGGTGGTGGTGAGGTCAGCCACTACCTTCATCCTTTCTTCCCCGCTACCTGCCATGTTAGATCCGTGTGTACAAGAAAGTAGGGGTTTTGCATTTTTTTTTGTGATGTGTGTTAGTTTTAATCTAGAAGAAACTGAAATTTTAACTAGAAAATCTTCACAGATGGCGCCAAATTATTTGACCAAAAAGTGTAAATCTTTGATAACAACTAATTGTTTTTATTTAGGGAAGGGTTAAACCTAGTTAATAATATCCTCAGAGTTATAACTAGTCATCTTGAATAAAATCGGACAGTGTTGATAAAGGATTAAGTGCGAAGTACATCCAGTGCTCCAAGATGATTAATGAAAGAAGAAAGTAAAGCAATACGTTAAACTACCCAATACCATTATGTTTGAAGGATGCAATTTGGAAAATGGAGGTGAAGGAGATTCCATTGGATTTGGGCCACTAGGAACAAGTCTTTTTACGTTAAACTCATACAATTTCTTTATGTTTGAAGGATGCAATTTGGAAAATGGAGGTGAAGGAGATTCCATTGGATCTGGACCACTAGGAACAAGCCTCTTGGTCTCACAAAAAGATGATGGAAAAAATAACATAAGGCTGATAATTGCAACAAATTTTGCTTTGTCAAGCTCCATTTTTTTTAGGCAACTTTATCTTTATGATTGATGTATATATATCATTTTTACACTTCTTATATAGGAGTTCTATTTGCAAGTTCCATTTAAAACTTCAAGGCATGTAAGATTGCCAAAATCTGTTGAAATGGAATTAAATAATTTAGTTACCTTTAGTAAGATCAATCTTCTAAAGGAAATTTTGGCTTGACATTTAATGGATTATTCATAGGACTTTTATAAACTTTATTTTCAATAAATTCAAGTCAATACATCCATGGTAACAGAGCTGAATTGTAATAATCAGGTTACTTTAATATCTTAAGTTAAATCATATTATTACTAGATTCTCTTTGTATTTTTTAACAGGTTGTTTGGATGGTCGTTACCTATTGTATCGTATCGTATCATATCGTATTGTTACATTAAATAAGATGTTTGTTTTGATTGTTACTTAAATTTTGTTGCATCTTATTGTTAAATCCATCGAAAAAATGTGTCACTTTATGGAACGATCAATTTGGTGTGGTTGCATCGTTATCTTGTCTTTTTCACTCATCTCGATTGTTAAAGGTCAATTTTAGAATATTCAAGTGTGACACTAAGCATGATTATCATAGGAAAATTGGACGAGGGGTCAAATTAGACACTTGATAAAGGTCAATTTAGAACATTCAAGTGTGACACTAAGCATGATTATCATAGGCAATTTATTAAAATCAGGAATAAATATTATCAACTCCGTTCACATTTAACACTTTATATCTTCGTCATATTAATAACAACTAATCAACATGAAGGAACAACTTCTTCCAAAGTTTTAATAACTATAAATCTCTATCATTTCAATTAACAACTTAAAATTCCAGGCCAGTAATCAGGGAAATATCATAGCAACGACGCAATAAATATCATGCACAAGCAATGCCGAGGGTCGAACGTCGCGAACCAACAATAATAAACTGTACACTGCCGAAGGTCGAACGACTCGAACCATAGATGCATCTATCTGCCCCGCTCGCGAATCGATCATGCGACGCGGTTATGCATACAAATAATAAGGCTAGCCTGCTCGCGAATCATACATGCGACTTAGGTGCTCATATGTACACATATCCAAAAAATAAATCCGTATTTTTATCAAGAAAGCAGTTTTTCTCAGGAAAGTGGTAAAATTCTTCTTAAAGGAACATGGGATATAACTTTTAAATCTTTGTTTTGAAACTCCTTTTCCAAGTTTAATGATATTCCATAATATAACCCTACACGATATACAATTATCCACTGAGGAATCAATTCTCCTTCTAGATGATTAAGAAAATGAACTCTAGTCTTCTTTTGATATTCAATTACGATTTTGATTATAATAACAGTTTAATATTACAGGCAGGATCATAGGTACAACACGTAAGGCATGCTAGTGGGTCCTAGACTACCCGAACATGGCATAATAGTAGCTACGCACGGACTCCCATCACCTCGTGCGTACGTATCCCCCGAAGATAATAACACATACTTAATTAATTCACCTAGGGGGACAATTCCCCCTCACAAAGTTAAAAAGGAGACTTCCCTTGCTCCGAAATTCCATAACCGGCTTCCAAGTCCTTCCGACGACTCCAACGGACGCACAACGCCCCAAAACTATCCAAATCACGGTAACCAATGAAAATATACTCTAATATTTTCAACAATTCCAAATTATATAATTTCCCAACCCCGCTTAGTGGAATGACCAAAATGCCATCGGGCCCACGTGCCCGGAATTCGAAATTTCTCGAAGATAAATTCTACCCATAGCTTTACTAGTTCAATTATACAATTTACTCTAAATTCCATGCTCGAATTCGTGGCTAAAAATCCAAATTACCATTTCTAGGTTTTCTTCAATATTTCCAAATTTTCCCCAATTTTCATGTATAATTCCATGCAACAACCTTGTATTTAACTTAGAAACGTGAAGGAATTACTTACCTTGTGATCCTTGACGAAAACCCACTGCGGAAGCTCCTCCCAAATCGACCAAACCAAAGAAGAAATGAAGAAATGACCAACAAATCTCTGTTTTAAACATTCTTCCCTGGCCGTTTTTCTCACCTACGACCCAACTCTCGCACCTGCGTCTTTCTTCAGCTCAAGCCAACTTCGCACCTGCGCCCATAACCAGCATCTGCGACTTCGCCGGTGCGGAAATATCATCGCACCTGCGCTCCCAGCCGGACCATCACTTCTTCGCACCTCCGGTGCCATAGCCGCACCTGCGGCCATAGCCTTGTAAGTGCGGTCACACCAGATGACAGCAAATTCTAGCCTTCTCCAAACTCTAAACTTGATCCGTTAACCACTCGGAATGCACCCGAGGCCCCCGGAGTCCTGTCCAATCATACCAACCTGTTCCAAAACATAATGTGGACTTGCTCAAGGCCTCAAATCACATCAAACACCATCGAAACCATGAATCGCACCCAAATCCCAAGTTTATGAACTTAGAAATTTCCAACTTCTACATCCGATGCCGAAACCTATTAAATCACGTCCTATTGACCCCAAATTTTGCACACAAGTCATATTCGACATTACAAACCTGATCCAACTTCTGAAATCTCATTCCGACCCCGATATCAAAATTTCCACTCCCCGTCGAATTTCTTCAAAACCTTCAAATTTCAAAATTTTGACAAATGACTTCAAAATGACCTGCGGACATCCAAATTCACTTCCGATCGTGCTCCAAACTCCAGAATCACCATACAAATCTATTCACAGACTCGGAATCCCAAACGGACATCAACATCACTGAAATGTGCTTCAAGCCAAACTTAGGAAATTTCTTCAAAAATGCTGACTTTCACAATATGCATCGAAATGCTCCCGGGTTATCCAAAGCCCGATCCGGACATATGCCTAAGTCCGAAATCATAATAAGAACCTGCAGGAACCTTCAAGTCCTAATGTAGAGGTTGTTTACTCAAGATTCCAATCTTAGTCAATTTGTCTAACTTAAGGCTTCTGAAATTAGAATTTTCTTTCCAAACCAACTCTAAACTTCCCGAAATTCAATTCCGACCACACCCACGAGTCATAATATCTGAAAAGAAGCTTCTCACGGCCTCAAACCTCTGAACAACGCGCTAGAGATCAAAATGACCGGTCGGGTCATTACACTAGGACTTTTATGGTGGAATTGGGGATTTTGGATAGAAAACTAGGGATTTCGAAATATGGGGATTTAGATCTCAAATTGAGGTCAGATTCCAAAACCAATTGTATATCTGAGCTCGGGGGTGACTGGGTAATCGGGTTTTGGTCGAAATTTTGGGTTTGGATCAAGCGGGCACGGGTGTTGACTTTTATTGACTAATTGAAATATGAACTAAATTGAACCGTGGTTATCTGGGATGATTCCTAAAGCTTATGTTTAATCATTTGGTTGGAAATTTTCTAGATATTGTGGACTCGGAGGCTAAATTGAAAGGCAAAGCTGTGATTGAGCGTTAAGTGATAGTGGGAGCGAGGTAAGTGTTGTGTCTAGCTTTGGCTTGAGGGAATATGTATTGTATGATTATTTGCTACATGTTTTGTTGTTGAATACAATGTATAGGTGAGGTGACGAGCACCTATGCGTTGTGGTCGAGTC
>ML322744.1:0-44678 GCA_005239505.1 Nicotiana paniculata
CTTTTCACCATTATTTTCCTCGTTGGTTGTTCCATTGATCCTTTTCGTGGGCTCCTTTTGTGGTGCCTACGACGATTCACCAGCGTCCAACCTTCATCATCCTCAGGTTGACCGTATTCAACCTTGTTGTTCTCCAGTAATTCTTCATCTTTACTCTCTTTGGAACTACATAATTCGTCTGGATTGAATGAGCCAAACATGATAGAGACTTGGTTTGCGCTTGCTTTCTCATCCTCAAGCACGATTTTCTTGTCACGAGCCAAGTCCATAACTTTGTCCTTGAAGACAAAGCAATTCTCCAGAGGGTGGCTCACAAGTCGATATATTTGCAGTAATTTGGGTCATCGATTTTCTCAGCTTCATTTGGTCGCTTCATCTTCGGAAGCTCAATGAAATTTAACTCGAGGAGTTCTTCAAAAGTAGCTGGCACATCAGAATCCATATTAATGAGTACTATTTCTCTTGCATTTCTTTTAGAGTCATTCTTCCACTTGCCTTATCTTGAAACGAAGTGGATTTCATACTCTGCTTCTTGCTCATCTTCGTCGTGAACTTCACAGGTGATGTGTTGACATTCATAGCTTCTTTATTTTCAGATCTTGGTACAAACTATCTCCATTTTTTGACTTCTTTCTTGTCGTTCCCTTTGCAAGGTTCATGGATGGGCAGCCTTTCATTTCCAGCAGAGGCCATGCTCAATTCCATGTCATGGGCACGAGTTGCAAGTTCTTCAAATGTGTTAGGCTTGATACCTTTCAAGATGTAGCGCAATACCCAATGCATACCTTTGATGCACATCTCTATGCCAGAAGCTTCACTAAGCCTGTCTTTAAAGTTGAGGCTGGCATTCCTCCAACGATTGATAAAGTCGATAACTGGTGCACTCTTCTGTTGACGAGTACTTATGAGTTCTATCATACTCACAGTACGTCTTGTGCTATAAAAGCGATTGAGGAATTCTTGCTCTAGTTGATCCCAGCTATCAACAGATCCAGCCTCGAGGTCCATGTACCAATCAAAAACATTTCCTTTTAATGAGCGGACAAACTGTTTGATGAGGTAATCTCCATAATTCCTAGCATTGTTGAATGTCTCAACGAAGTGCGCCACATGTTGCTTTGGATTGCCCTTGCCATCAAACTATTGAAATTTCGGAGGTTGATAGCCAGCAGGCATTTTCAACATATCGATCCTTGAAGTGTACGGCTTTTCATAGGTAAAGGAGGACTTGGAAGCAACTTCATATTTGTTTCTTATAGTCCCATCAATAAACTCCTTTAGTTGATTGATTGGAATCATCCCTTCCGAAGAGACTGAATTGCCTTAGTGGATGCAACTTGTCGTGGGGGAGCATCAATCTCTAGAACTTTTGGGAGTTTGCCAGGTGCATGGGTGGATTCTTCTTCCATCAAGATTCCCACCCTATCTGTTAGCTTATCAATTCTAGCATCTTGATTTTGCATGCACTTGGTCAAGCCAGTGATTGCTTCCGTTAAGTTTGCCAACTGCTCCTCCACAGATGAAGTGTTTGTCACCATGTCTTGCATGATTGCCATGGACGACGGAGAGTAGCATGAATTTTCACAGAGATTGATCTTTGATTGGCTCACGTTATGTGTTGTAAGTGGGGAGGATCCATCACTTAAATCATCATCATCTTCCTTCATAGTAGAGTGTTTGGATCCGTAGAGGTCAAGCAGAGCAAGAGTTTTCTTGATCTTTTCAGCAACATCGCTTCCTTCTTCGAGTGCATTTGTGGAAGATCTTGATCCTTTTGAGGATGAAGATCCGAAAACAGGGGTAGATGCGGACGACACTTGGGGTGCTTGTCGTCCTAACGAGCTTGCTTTGCTCCTCGTAACTGGTCCAAAGCTTCCAAAGGTAACTTCGAGTATGTTTTCCACATCAGCATAGAACCTGGAATTAGCAGACTTGGCGGAAGTTGAACTGGAGTTGATTTTCTTGGAAGCCATTTTGTTGTTCTTGAACGTTGATGATTGAAAAATCGATATGAGAGGTAGAGATTGTCCCACTGGGCGTGTCAATTTGTTTGCAACAAATTATATGTGATACAAAAATAAATTGCAACCACAATATAAATGTGAAGAAACATACTTTTATTGATAAAGTGATGCGGGTACAATTCTGTTTGTTCCCTTGATTCTTCTCTCCTGATTATCCGTGATTCGAGGGCTAGAGCAGCGTATTTCTCGAACGTAGGATGATGCGGACTTTCATGGATTTATTTGATATCCGTGAAGTATGTTGTGGATGTTCTTGAATTCTTTGATTATCAAGAATTATCCGGCCATTTCTTGATCTCTTTGTGAATATCCCGTGAGTTTATGAGATTTTCGAAATGGTATCCAATTTTTTAGATCTATATTCAAAGGGAATATGTGACCCTTTTTATAGGTAAGTTTTAGGGTAGAGTAACCTTCAAGAAACTCTGATAGACTCCTAGGATTTCAAGAGTCATGTAGTATCTTGAATTTAGGATTTAACTTTATGCTTTAAAATTTTGATGTCTACAAATGCCCCTACTTCAAGGTTTTCCGGGGTGTAGGCTTGCCGAAACTTGAAGACGAGACTTGAAGTACTCAACAATCGCAACAAATGATTTTGAAACTTGGAATTTTCGATTTACAGGAGGAAGAGATGAACGGAAGATCTGGCCCCACTGGGCGTGCCAATTTTTTTGCAACAAATTATATGTGATACAAAAATAAATTGCAACCACAATATAAATATGAAGAAACATAATTTTATTGATAAAGTGATGCAGGTACAATTCTGTTTGTTCTCTTGATTATTCTCCCCGTGATTCGAGGGCTGGAGCAGCGCATTTTTCGAACGTAGAATGATGCGGGCTTTCATGGTTTTATTTGATATCCATGAAGTATGTCGTGGATCTTCTTAATTATTTGATTATCAAGAATTATTCGGCCATTTCTTGATCTCTTTGTGAATATCTCATGAGTTTATGGGATTTTCGAAATGGTCTCCAATTTTTGAGATCTTCCACTTCATTTTCCGACGTCGAGGGATTGAAATAGATCAAGCTAAAGTAGATGCAATCTTGAAAATGCCTGAGCCCCGCAATATTCATGAATTGAAAAGTCTGCAAGGAAAGCTAGCATATCTTAGGAGATTCATCCCAAACCTAGCTGGGAGGTGCCAACCATTCAGCCGCCTTATGAATAAAGGTGTCCCTTTCAAATGGGACCAAGCGTGTAGCAATGCCTTTGAGAGCATTAAATCCTACCTGATGAAGCCTTCAGTTTTGGCAGCCCCTATACTTGGAAAGCCGTTGATACTATACATTTCAGCACAAGAAAGGTTTGTTGGAGTGCTGTTGTCCCAAGAAAATAGTGAAGGGAAAGAAAGCTCCATTTACTACTTGAGCAGGATGATGACACCAAATGAGCTGAATTATTCGTCAATTGAAAAGTTATGGCTGACACTAGTCTTCTCAATCCAAAAGTTGAAGCACTACTTTCATCCTCATGTCGTTCGTTTGGTTTCTAGAGCAAATCCCATCAAGTTCGTGATGTCAAAACCTGTCCTTAGTGATCGACTAGCAAGGTGGTACCTCTAGTTTCAACAATTTGAAATCGTGTACATCCCACAAAAGGCTACAAAAGGACAAGCGTTAGCGGACTTATTGGCAGATCACCCTATACTTGATGATTGGGAGCTAACTGACGAACTACCTGATGAGGACGCCATGGTCATAGAAGTTCAGCCTCCATGGAATATGTACTTTGATGGTGTTGCACATCGCGGACGAGTTGGTGCTGGAGTAGTATTTGTCACTTCTCAAGGTGAAGTTCTGCCCTACTCTTTTACGTTGATGCAACTCTGCTCTAACAACGTTGCTGAGTATCAAGCACTAATACTTGGGCTTGAGATGGTTGTCGAAATGAATCAGTTGCAATTGCAAGTCTTTGGTGACTCTCAGTTAGTGGTCAATCAGATTCTGGGTATTTACGAGGTCAAGAAGCCTGAACTACGCCCATATCATGATTACGTAAAAAATTTAATGGGTGGCTCAGTGATGTGACTATTCAGCATGTGCCAAGGAAAGAAAATAAGAAGGCTGATGTTTTAGCTGCCCTAGCTTCATCATTAACCCTGCATGATCAAGCACAATTTACTATCTGCCAAAAATGGGTAGTAACGTTGCCAAATGAGGCTGAAGGTGAAGAAAATGAACTCAAGCATCTCGTCGCTATTTCTGAAGTTGAGAAACAATAATGGCGACAACCCATTATCGACTACTTATGCTATGGGATACTTCCAAAAAATCCGAGGAGAAGGACTGAAATCCGTCGTCGTGCACCTCGCTTCCTTTACTACAAAGATACTCTATACAGAAGGTCATTCGAGGGAGTACTTTTGCGATGCTTAGGGGAAGAAGAAGCACTCCAAGCTTTGCAAGAGGCACATTCTGGGGTATGCCAGTCACACCAGTCTGGACCAAAGCTCCACTTCCATATAAAAAGGAGGGGATATTATTGGCCAACGATGGTAAAAGATTGCTTGGACTACGCTCGAAGATGCAAGGCTTGTCAATTCCATGCGAATTTTATTCATCAACCTCCTGAAGTGTTGCACCCGACTGTTGCATCCTGGCCGTTTGACGCTCGGGGATTAGATGTTGTTGGACCACTGCCAAAGTCCTCTGGTGGGCAGCTATACATCTTGGTTGCAACTGACTACTTCTCAAAATGGGCTGAAGTTGGTTCTCTTAAGGAGGTGAAGAAGGAAAATGTTGCAAGTTTCATCTGATTAAACATTATCTATCGCTTTGGCATTCCTCGTTACATAATAACGGATAATGGCAAGTCGTTCGACAATAGGTTGATGAACAAGATTTGTGAACTCTTTGGCTTCAAGCAACGTAACTCTTCTATGTACAATGTTGCCGCCAATGGTCTAGCTGAGGCATTAAACAAGACATTATGCAACTTGTTAAAGAAAATCGTCTCCAAATCCAAACGGGATTTGCATGACTGTACGGAGGAAGCTCTATGGGCATATAGGACAACTCACCGCACGCCAACACAAGCGACCCCTTATGCTTTGCATCCAATTTGATTTAGAGGGGGAAAGTCGTTATGGTAAAGTGGTGTCTTCAATAAAATGGTTAATATATTTTAGGAGGCTTCCAAGCATTCGCATTGAAATCCGGAGATTCTCTATGCCTTTATGTTCGTCAAAACTTCAAAAAAATAATTGTGTACCTTCACGACGTTTCAAATTCAGTGAGACTTGAACCCAAGATATTTGGTGAGAATGAAGCTCTTTAATCTCAAATTTTTGACAATTAAGAAGGTATTACAATCTCGAGGCTTCCACACCAAGATAGAAATTTTTTGGTGAAGTCGCGCTAATTTGGAATTGTCGGCATATCAGAAACCGAAGTCGATTTTGAACTATCATCTGAAATTATAATTAAAGAATTAAATTTTAAATGTTGGATACGTGTTAGATTTTGAAGTTTAGTTTCCAAGTAATCAATTAGTTTGTGATTTCGATGTTCCTACTTCAAGATACAAAGCTTTTGGCGAAGTCACGCAAAATCTGAAATCGTCGGTACATCAAAATTTAATATTGGTTTCGAACTATTATCTGAAACAATAATTAAGGTATTAAGTCTTGAATTTTGCATATATTGTAGATTTGGAAGTTAATTTTCCAATAAATTAAACGGTTCGTGATTTCGACGTTCCTACTTCAAGATATAAAGCCTTTGGCGAAGTCGCGCAAATTTGAAATTGTCGGTATATCAGAATTTACTATTGACTTCGAACTATTATCTGAAACTATACTTAAGGAGATAAATCTTAAATTTTGGATCTGTTGTATATTTGGAATTAATTTTCCAATAGATCAAACAGTTCATTATTTCAACATTTCCAGATCAAGATACAATTTTTTTGACGAAGTCGTGCAAATCTGGAACTATCAACATGTTGGAAGATAAAGTTAGATTCAAAATAATATATGAGATGATTCTTAAAGTATTTGATTCCAAATTTTATATATATCTTATATTTTGAAATTTATCTTCCATGAAATTAAACGGTTTACAATTTCGACGTTCCTACACCAAGATATGAATTTTTTATGGTGAGACTGCGCAAGTCTGAAATTTTCAACGTGGTGGAATCTAAAGTTGGTTTTAAAATATTACCTGCGACGATTCTGAAGGTTTTTGATCCCGAATTTTGGTCACCTTTTAGATTTTGAAGTCTAGTTTCCAAAATACTAAATGGTTCATAATTTCGATGTCTCTACAGCAAGATACAAATATTTTGATGAGACTGCACAAATCTGAAATTGTCAGCGTGGTGCAACATAAAGTTAGTTTTAAAATGTTGTCCGGGACAATTCTGAAGGTACTTTTTTTAAAAATTTTCATTACAAACTTTTATAGGCACCCATCTCGAACTTTTAAAGGCATTCAGATTTTTAAGTTCCTCGTTCCGAACTTTTAAAATGCGTATGTTGCGAACTGTCAAAGGTGCTTGTGAAGGTGCTCGCGACAAACTTTAAAGAGTCTCCACCGCCGATTTTTAAAGATTTCTACCACGAATATTTAAGAGCTTTCACCGTGAACTTTCAAAGATCTTGACCACGAGCTTTTAAGGATCTTTGCACGAACTTTTATGGGTCTTTGCCACAAATTTTAAAGGTATTCATCGCGAACTTTTAAAGTTCTTCTTCATAGACTTTTAAGGGTATTCGCCACAAATTTTAAAGGTCTTTATCGTGAACTTTTATGGTTTTCCCCCGAAAATTTTAAAGGTCTTCATCGCAGACTTTTGTGGGCTTCGCAAAAAATTTTAAAGGTCTTCATCGCGAACTTTTATGGGTCTTTGCTGCAAATTTTAAAGGTCTTTATCGCAGACTTTTATGGGCTTCACCGTAAATTTTAAAGGTCTTCATCGCGAACTTTTATGGGTCTCTACTGCAAATTTTTAAAATCTCCATCACGAGCTTTTAAAGGCCTTCGTCTCGAACTTATAAAGGAATTCGTAGTTTGACAAAGTTACTTCTAAAAATAAAAATAAAAAGAGACAACAGGTAGAACAAGGAAGAAAAGCACAAGAAAAGAAGAAAAAATTACCTTCACTTTAATGCTTCCGAGTTTACAAATTCTAGACTCAAATGACTTGCAAAATACTGCAAATTGATACTCAATAAATACGAGCACACGAGTTTATATAGATGACAAAAGAGAACATTGAGAAGGACCAGTAAGAGTTTGATAGAATCCAACAAGGATTTGGCATTCTAATTCAAATAGGAGGACAAGTTATTGGCGGCTGGAATATATGTTTCCTACTTGGACTCTGTGTCATTGTCTAGAAACTTGACTTGTAAATGCATCATGGAATTCAGGTGATTAAAGAAAGCTAATTCAAGTAAATCGCAATGGGCTCACGTGAATTTTCATGGAGATACTCAAATGTTTATATTTTTAATTCTTATCAATCTGAACGTTTTTTATATGACGTTCAATTAGATATTTCAATGAAAAGTGTAAAGCAAAATAAAGACATTTACTACATGAATACTTCGGGCCTAGTCTTCAAAAGTTCAAAAATCTTGACAAGTCTTGAAGTAGGGGGCATTTGTAGACATATAAATTTTATTAAAATTAAATCCATAAAATAATTTGGGCTATATATTAAATTAAGATATATTGGTCCAAATAAATACTAAGGGATAATATAATTGAATTAATTATATAAGTCCAACATATATGGATTAAGTAAATAAGTCTTAATCCATTGGGCTAGCCCATTTAATTAGGCTAAAGTGATGAGGCCACTTCATTAAGCCCAAGATGCCATCTTCCTAGAGGCTCAGTTTGGTGCCACATGTCAAATGACGTGGCACGCCAAGTCAAGCGGAAGAGCCAATAGGATCGTGCCACATGTCAAAATGACACAGCATGACAAGTCACATTAAAAGACCAATGAAATCGCACCACATGTGAAAGTGACATATTCTGGCCAATCAAATACGGCCATGTCATACTTCAATTTGATTGGTCGGAAATAGTTTGTTCTTATCATAACTCTTCCCTCCCATGACTATAAATAGGGGTCTTCATAACCCAGAAAAGACACCAGAATTTATAACAAGAAGCAAGAGGGAGCTCGTGGATCAAACTTTGCAAATTTCTCTAAAAGCTATAAGCATTCAAGTGTTCTAAGGATTAAAAGATCAAGACGAAGATTCAAGAACAAGGTGCAAGCACTTGGATTAAAATATAATAAAATTCACGATTAAGCTCAAGCTCTTTTATTTACTGTTGGAAAGTAGAATTAGATGATTCATAGAGATTGTAACACTCAAACATTTGAAATAAAATACTACGATTGTTGCGATATTTTTCGGTCTTGATTTTATTTTCTCGACGCAATTTATTGTCTACAAATTCTGGCCATTTGTAGACACTGAAATTTTAACAGATCAAGATAAATCCTAAATTCAAGACAACTCTTGAAATATTAGAAGTCTATCAGGGTTACTTGGTGACTACTCCACAAACCCTAATCCATGCCTATAAATAAGGCTACATGTGTCGACAATCTCAGTAATTCTATAAACTCTCTGAATATGCACAAAGAGATCAAATAAGAGATCTCCGAAATTCCATGAAACTCTTGGAATATTCATTAAGAGACTAAAGACATGTCAAATATGTCTTGCTCAAAGTCCTATGTTCAAGAAATACGCTGCTAAGGCCCTCGAACCATGGAGATAATCAGGAGAGAAGAATCAAGGGATAAAAAGAGTTGTAACCCACAACGTTTATCAATAAAATCCTTTTTCTTTGTAGTTGTTTAAGATTGCAGTTTTATTTTTCTGCACAAATTTATTGCAAACAAATTGGCACGCCTAGTGGGACCAGTTCTGCCCTTCATCTCTTCCTCCTGTAAATCGAAACTCTAAGTTTCGAAATCATTTTTTGCGATTCGCGAGTACTTCAAGCCTCATCTTCAAGTTTCGTCAAGCCTACACCCTGACAAATCTTGAAGTAGGGGGCATTTGTAGACATCGAGATTTTAAAGGATCAAGTTAAACCCTAAATTCAAGATACTACTTGACTCTTGAAATCATAGGAGCCTACAGAGTTTCTTGGAGGTTACTCTATCCTAAACCCTAACGCATACCTATTAAAAGGGTCACATATTCCCTTTGAAGGGGCATCTCAAAAAATGGACATCATCTCGAAAATCCCATGAACTCACGTGATATTCGCAACGAGATCAAGAAGTGGCCGGATAATTCTTAATAATCAAATAATTCAAGAAGATCCACAACATACTTCATGGATATCAAATAAATGCATGAAAGCCCGTATCAGTCTACGTTCGAGAAATACGTTGCTCCAGCCCTCGATTCACGGAGATAGTCAGGAGAGAAAGAACCAATGTAACAAACAAAATTGTATCCGCATCATTTTATCAATAAAATTATGTTTCTTCATTTTTATATTGTGGTTGCAATTTATTTTGTATCACATATAATTTGTTGCAAACAAATTGGCACGCCCAGTGGGACCAGTTCTGCCCTTCATCTCTTTCTCCTGCAAATCAAAAACTTCAAGTTTCAAGATTATTTGTTGTGATGGTCGGGTACTTCAAGTCTCGTCTTCAAGTTTTAGCAAGCCTACACCTCAACAAACCTTGAAGTAGGGGGCATTTGTAGACACTGAAATTTTAATATATCAAGATAAGTCCTAAATTCAAGACAACTCTTGAAATATTAGAAGTCTATAAGGGTTACTTGGTGGCTACTCCACAAACCCTAATTCATGCCTATAAATAAGGCTATATATGTCGACGATCTCAGCAATTCTATAAACTCTCGGAATATGCACAAAGAGATCAAATAATAGATCTCCGAAATTCCATGAAACTCTTGGAATATTCATTAAGAGACTAAAGACATGTCAAATATGTCTTGCTCAAAGTCCTATGTTCGAGAAATACGCTGCTAAGGTCCTCGAACCATGGAGATAATTAGGAGAGAAGAATCAAGGGATAAACAAAGTTGTAACCCACAATGTTTATCAATAAAATCCTTTTTCTTTATATTTGTTTGTGATTGCAGTTTTATTTTTCTGCACAAACTTATTGCAAACAAATTGGCATATTATTGTGATACAAAATGAACTGCAACCACAATATAAAAATGAAGAAACATAATTTTATTGATAAAATGATGCGAGTACAATTATGTTTGTCTCTTGATTCTTCTCTCTAGATCTTCTCCGTAATTCGAGGGCTTAACCAGCGTATTTCTCGAACGTAGGATAATGTGAATTTCTGTAACGACCCGGTTGGTCATTCCGTAGAATTTACATTATTATTGCTATTATTCCCTTGTCATAGGTTGGTTATGCTTTTTATGATGTGTTAGAGTCGGTTGGCTCGGGTTTAGAATGGTTGTAGTGAGAATTGAGACATTTAGTCTCTAAAAATAGCCTTATAGTTGGAAAAGTCAACTAAGAGTTGACTTATTGGTAAACGACCTCGGAATGCGGATTTTATGGATCAAATAGATTCGTTAGGTGATTTTAGACTTAGGAGTGTGTCTGGATTGTAAATTGGAGGTCCGTGGTAGAATTAGGCTTGAATTAGCGAAAGTTGGAAATTTAGAAGTTCTTGGGCTTGAATTTGGCGTAGATCTGGTGTTTTGGTGTTGTTTAAGTGTTCCGATGGTTCGACTAAATTCGATTTATGTAATGGGACTTGTTATAATTTTCGTGTGGGGTCCAAAGGAGCTCGGGTGAGCTTTGGATAGGTTTGAGTTGCGTTGTGCTCGTTTTTCTTATGCTTCGGCGTCGTTTCTTCAAGCATAAATAATATCATATTAAAAAAATGAGCTCCGATCACTGTTTTGAATGAATTATTAGATCCTTATCGTAATTACAGATCCGTAGCAAAAAGAATTGTCGAATTTGGACATCGTATGAGGATTTTATGGCCATTTTACAAAGGTTGTCAGATTTTTCAGGTTAATGACGAAATTTCCCTTGATGGCGTATTAAAAACCTACACTATTTGCAAATCTTAAAACCTACATATCTCCTTCATTATTGAGTGATTCAAAAGCCTAAATTGATTAGAATTTCACAAGGAACCCATTGGGAGCAGTAAAACACGTGAAAAGTATATATATAACGAGCAGTCCGAGTTTTTTTCCAATTTTTGAACGGGAAGAAGCTTTTGAGGCAATTTTTAAGAGAGGAAATCAGTGTTATTTATAGAGGTAAGTGTTCTGATCATTAAAACTTGTTTATGGGTGATTATAGAACATAATCTTAGCATTTAATTCATGAAAATCAGTAGAAAAAGGCGGGTTTAGGGCTTGAGATTATAAGACCTTTAGGGGTAGATTTGAGGGGTCAAACGAACTCCGATTTTAGCGTTCTTTATATGTACGGACTCGTGAGATGATGAAGAACAGATTTGTATAAGAATTTCAGAGTTTCGGGACTCGGGCCCGGGGGTCGGGTTTTGACCAATTTCGAGTTTTTGAGTTAAATTTGATATCTTTCGATTGGAATTCGTTCCTTAAGCATAAATTGATGATGGAAATCTGAACTTGGTAGTTTTGGAGCCTTCGGAGGTTGATTCGAGAGGCAATCATGTTGCGAAATAGTTCCGGGCTAGTTTTGAGGTAAGTAATGTCTTTAAATCCTGTCCTGAAGGTATGAAACCCCGGACTATGCACCCTTTCACGGGTTTTGAAATGCAAAGGTTGAAACTTTGTAAACATCTTTACTATTTAGGCGACTATTGAGTTGCTAAACCGACTTTTAATCCTATGCTTAACTAGTATTATTTTATTATGATATGATTTGGGCTATAAGTCGTATTTGGGGCCTAGTGCTGATCTGTTTTCCCCTTGGGGGTTGTGTTTACTGTATTTTCCTCACTGATATGTTATGATTTTACACTCATTCTTTTTGTGATAAAATTTTTCTAACACTTAGAATATTTCGATACTAATTATTGAAAAATGAAACACTGTTTTAGGTCGAGAACCCGGTATGTTTATGGCCTAAGGGAAAATTGAGAGTGTCTGACTGAGTGAGGCTTTTAGGCCTATATTGTGAGGAGGCTTTCAGGACTTATGAGAGAGGTGAGGAGGCTTTCAGGCCTATAATATATTCCGACTGTGCCTCGGCGGCTTGTGACTTCCATGGGTGAGATGTGATTTTTAACATGTTAATAATGGGCCAGTCGGAGGGACTGGAGACCGGATTTTGTCTGTGGCTTGAGTACTGAGATTTCATTTGTGTGAGCACATGTGTTGGGGGACTTATATGTCCGTGGTGTCCTTACTGATGAAACCTTGTGACTAGATGATTACGTGAGTGTGATTGGCAGTTAGATGTGTTCAGGTTGTTTGATTGTGACAAAATGAATTGGCGGGAGATGTGGCAAGAACCATTGATTATTTGACTTCTGTATTGAGTTAGAATATGGCTTCGAGTTATGAGTATTGAAGTACCTCTCATGTAGTTTAGTTGTGGAAGTGAAGTGGTTTTTCCTGTTATGTTCTGAGTTCCTGTGATGTCTTTTGAGTTGACCAATGCCCCAACAACGTCTATATATTTGATTGCCGATGTATTCAGTCGTGTTATAACTCCTTTGTTATTGTATTTATTGGTGGCATCCTACCATACTCTCGTAGCCAGGGATAGCATACTCGACATTTGATGATGGTATTACAAGGATATAGGGAGGAGAAGCTTGTGCGAAGTTCTCCAAGTGTGAATTTTTTGCTCAGTTCAGTAGCATTCTTGGGACACGTGGTGTCCAGTGAAGGTATCCATGTGGTCAGACGAGTGTGTGTACAGCTTCCAGAAGCTCAAGATTTCCTTGACCACAACACCAGTGTTAGTATTGCCATCAACTTCAAGTTCAAATACCGCTAAATGGGATGTCTTGAGGGCATGCAGTGGTTGTGTTCTACTGTAGGAAGGTATAGTGATCGTGTGGTAGATATGATTTTCATAAGTGTATTGGGAGATATCATTTTGAGGTTAAGCAGGCAGGGGTATCTTCTGTGGGTTGTCTTGAGGTGTGTAACCCTTATGTTTATCTGTAGTAAGTTCTCTCTATCAGTAAATGGTGTATGTTGTAAATTGAGTTTAGATCGCTTGTGGGAGTTGGCATGACCATTTCAATGGTAGATGCGAGAGTTGCATTTGATTTGAGTGTTAGATGATTTGGGTCATATAAGCTTATGGATAATTTAGTTGAACCCTGCCATAGTAGGGTAGCAGTGATAATGTGTGGGCATAGTGAGTTATTGTTCGTCTTGATCCTTGGCTTTGAGCCAAGTGGGGGAGTTTGTTATTGATAAATTGATTACACGATTATGTGTTGTATTGGTTTCAGTTCTAGGTATGTTGGTGAATCAGTTATGACCGGCAGAGGTGGAGTCTGGGAATGACTCGAGTAACGGAATTTCTTTGATACAGGTTGTAATGTACTTTACGGATAATGGAATTTATTGGATGATTAAGTTGTACTGGTAAGTGTAGTGTGTACAATGTATGAGTGTGCTTGTTGCTTCAAAGGTGTGGATTACTTTCCTAGTATGTGGATTGCAAGCGGGGCCAGGTCATTCTATTTACTTGGTTAGTGTAATTGAAATTGCGTAGAGTAAATGACGTTCAAGAATGGTTCAGACGGATTCAAGGTTATATGTAGCGATCGAGGATCTTCAAGGTGTGAGAAGGGCTAGAACTAAGATTTACGGGGAAGGTGTCAAGGCTTGTGGTGTATTTGCATTATCATGGATTCTATCCATCAGTATCAGGTTAGTGAAGGTAATGACTTTAAACTCGCAGGAAGTATCTTCAGGGTAAGTATTTCTAATGGGGTGCTTTTGGGGGATATTTGAGGGAGTACTCAGCGGCTTATGAGCCTTAGACTGTATATTTTATGCTCGGGTTTTGTGCGGTGAGTCTGGATTGAGAATTGTGGTATTATGGCAAGAAGAAGTATCAATTCGAAGGTAAGTCAGAAGGAACTTGAATGAATAGGACAGCTTGGTAGTAGGTCGGATCGACATGATAAACGATAAGGGATATGATTAGTTCTATGGGTGTTATGAAGTAATGACTTTTTACAGGTGTTTCTTAGCAATTCTCTTGGGATTTGGTGGCAGGCGTAGTTTGGTTGAGTTAGAAGGATTCAGTCCTGGCGGTTTGGTGTTGTACAAATATGATTCGGGAGTTCTTGATGGTTTCTACCACGGTTAGAGATGTATATTTCTACTGGCGTGAGGGCCATGTGATGTATAGTGATTTTGCTTCTAGATGGGATCAACTGGAAAGTTCTTGGCTAGTTGGGTACGTAATTGTTTATTGCTAGGAAGGGAGCATGAAGTTCTCATATTTATCATAGGATTGCATGGCGTATGCAGTATTTTGTGTATAGTAGAGAGTGGCATATGCGAGGTCACGGTTCAGTTCTGGAAGGAAGGTCAAAACTGGCTGTTTCAGATGACTAGGTAGGTGATACCACCATTGGGTGGCTTGATGAGGGTATACATTCCAGAAAGGGCAATGTGTGGAGTTAAGGGTGCTTCATTAGTAGTGCGACGCTTTCTTGTTGGATCGACTGTTGATATTCGAGTTTGCTCGGGGGAACAAAATAATTATAGAGGTATCCCCCGTGGAATGATTGAGTATTGGAGACATGTTATATATTCGGGTGGTGCAGCTGGGATCAGATATGGTAATTGGTGCGCTCTATGGATTTCGAGACTGGGAGTTCTCATGAACAAGTTATTTTGTGGTTGTAGACCGTGAAGATGCGAGCAATGTTAGTCAGTTGTTAGCTATGTGCCATGACTCAGTCATTGTGAACTTTCGGAGAGTTATCCATCTATTGTGGGTGACCAGAGATAATTTAGAGTTATTGATAGGCCTGGTATGGGTGTGTGTGTGTGTGTTTTGAAACAGATCAGAATTGTTGACTCCGAATTGCTATGGTTGAGAGATGTACCATTTGATTATCATTGAGCTTATTCGTGTTTTAAAGTGATCTATGGGTTGCCTTTCGGTGTTTCGAGGAGTGGTGATCGTTGGTTATATGTACATAGGGTGCGGTTCTATAGGGGCTTTATAGCGAGGATTGAGTAAGGTAAGTAAATGGGATGTTTCCCGGTGAGATGTATAGGTTATGTTCTTTCTAGTTCGGGTGGCATGGTATCGTCCGATTTCCCTTTGGTTATGGCAATGTACTTTGAGTACTTGATGTCGAATTTCTCATGGTTATTGATTTTGAGCAAGGTGGCTTGAATTATTTCACGTGGTCCAGCGGTTGGATGGGATCATGCCTTGTAGCGGAGTTAAGTGGATGTATGATCCTTGGTGTCGAATTCGCGTGTTATGGTCTCACGATGTATACCAGACTTTTAGCATGATGCAGTGTGGTAAGTGTTAGTGGCAGGATAGTCCTCTCGTATGAGTCTTCTTTAGTTTATAAATTGAGGTTTTGGGATATTGTTATTGAGCACACGAGTTGCACAAGTTATGACTCTGGATGGTATTGATGCTGATCGGACAAATGGTTGTTGGTTTCTACGTGTTTCTTTCATCATCGGCAGTATGTGGAAGTGTTAGGGAGATGCATTATTTTTATAAGAGGGTATGTACGGTATTGAGTTATTTGAGCAGCTATGGTGATTAGGATTTATCGCTATGGGTGCTTGAGTCATGCGATATATTATTTGATTTCATATTGGGTTACGGATATGGCTTGATACAGCGTGTTCAGACTATTTTAGCTTATAATCGCGGAAATTTGGTCTTACAAATTATTTCAAAAGTGGAAACTTGGTTCTAAGGTTTATGGGTCAATATTGGATTTCAAAATTTCAACTGTGTTGTTCTATTAGACCTATATGGGGTAAGTTGACATGGGATCACCTCCGAATATGTGCATGGTAGGTTACACGACAATTTTGGCGGTTTTCGAACAACTCTGGGCACGTTCGAGGATGAACGTATGTTTAAGTGGGGGAGAATGTAACGACCCGGTTGGTCGTTCCGTAGAATTTGCATTATTATTGTTGTTGTTGCCTTGTCATAGGTTGGTTATTCTGTTTATGATGTGTTAGAGTCGGTTGGCTCAGGTTTAGAATGGTTGTAGTGAGAATTGAGACATTTAGTCTCTAAAAATAGCTTTATAGTTGGAAAAGTCAACGAGAGTTGACTTACTGGTAAACGACCTCGAAATACGGATTTTATGGCTCAGATAGCTTCGTTAGGTGATTTTAGACTTAGGAGTGTGTATGGATTGTAAATTGGAGGTCCGTGGTAGAATTAGGCTTGAATTGACAAAAGTTGGAAATTTAGAAGTTCTTAGGCTTGAATTCGATGTAGATCTAGTGTTTAGGTGTTGTTTTGGGTGTTCCGAAGGTTTGAATAAATTCGATTTATGTAATGGGACTTGTTAGAATGTTCGTGTGGGGTCCCAAGGAGCTCGGGTGAGTTTTGGATTGGTTTGGGCTGCGTTGTGTTTGTTTTTCTTATGCTTCGGCGTCGTTTCTTCAAGCATAAATGATATCATATTGAAAAAATGAGCTATGATCACTGTTTTGAATGAATTATTAGATCTGTATCGTAATTAAGGACCCGTATCAAAAATAATCGTCGAATTTGGACATCATATGAGGATTTTATGGCCATTTTACCAAGGTTGCCAGATTTTCAAGTTAATGACGAAATTGCTCCTGACGGCGTATTAAAAACCTGCACTATTTGCAAATCTTAAAACTACATATCTCCTTCATTATAAGCTCAAATTGAGTGATTAAAAAACCTAAATTGATTAGAATTTCACAAGGAATCCATTGGGAGCAGTAAAAAGCGTGAAAAGTATATATATATATATATATAACGAGCAGTCCGAGTTTTCTTCTAATTTTTGAACGGGAAGAAGCTCTTGAGACGATTTTTAAGAGAGGAAATTAGTGTTCTTCATAGAGGTAAGTTTTTTGATCATTAAAAATTATCAATGGGTGATTATAGAACATAATCTCAGCATTTAATTTATGAAAATCAGTAGAAAAAGGCGGGTTTAGGGCTTGAGATTATGAGACCTTTAGGGGTCGATTTGAGGGGTCAAACGGACTCCGATTTTAGCGTTCTTTATATGTACAAACTCGTGAGATGATGAAGAACATATTTGTATAAAAATTTTATGAGTTTCACGCGGGCCTGGGGGTCGAGTTTTGACCAATTTCGGGGTTTTTAGTTAAATTTTATATCTTTCGATTGGAATTCGTTCCTTAAGCATAAATTGATGATGAAAATCTAAACTTTGTAGTTTTGGAGCCTTCGGAGGTTGCTTCGAGAGGCAAGCATGTTGCGGAATAGTTTCGGGCTAGTTTTGAGGTAAGTAATGTCTTTAAATCCTGTCCTGAGGGTATGAAACCCCGGACTATGCACCCTTTCACGGGTTTTGAAATGCAAAGGTTGAAACTTTGGAAAAATATTTCCTATTTAGGCGACTATTGAGTTGCTAAACTGACTTTTAAGCCTATGCCTAACTAGTATTATTTTATTATGATATGATTTGGGTTGTAAGCCGTATTTGGGGCCTAGTGCCGATCTGTTTTCCCTTTGGGGGTTGTGTTTAGTATATTTTCCTCACTAATATGTTATGATTTTACACTCAGTCGTTTACTGGTAAATTGTTTTGACACTCAGAGTATTTTGATACTAATTATTGAAAAATGAAACATTGTTTTGGGTCGAGAACCCGATATGTTTATGGCCTAAGGGCAAATTGAGAGTGTCTGACTGAGTGAGACTTTCAGGCCTATATTGTGAGGAGGATTTCAAGCCTTATGAGAGAGGTGAGGAGGCTTTCAGGCCTTTTGAGAGAGGTGAGGAGGCTTTTAGGCCTTATGAGAGAGGTGAGGAGGCTTTCAGGCCTCATGAGAGAGGTGAGGAGGCTTTCAGACCTTATGTTGTTATAGCGCTTGGCCTGTAGGATCCCCCTGGAGTCTATACATACCCCCATTGAGCGCAGATACCTATTGAGTGATGATTATTGCCTGCAGGGGTGATAGTGAGTGATGATTGATACTGAGTGATGATTGTTACTGAGTGATTGAGAGAATGCCTGAGGGGCAACTGTTACGAGAAATGATTCTGGCCCGAGGGGCAGATTTACGATGATTTTTACTAAGTTTTCTAACTATGATTTAATTCGTTTTCAAACTGGTTTTTACGAAGAATTTTACTGAGATATACTGATATTACACTTGTTTCAAGGGATTTCTGGAAAATAATTTCATACTTACTTATTTGATGAATACCACATGGTGACTTGGTATTTTACTGATTTTGTGAAATTGTGTATCTATACTGTGTGTTTTATAATTCTCAGACTGTGATTTATTTTCATTACTACTGAGTTGGCATACTCATAAAGACTCCATGTACCTCTGTGCACAGATTTAGGTGACGGTCTGGAGCAGTAGTTATTCTTGTTCGTTAGCGGCTGTTACGGGATTTCGAGGTAGTTGTCCAACGTCCACAGCTTCTCCACGTCCCTTCCTTATTTAGTTTTAGTACTTGATTCAGAGACATATATTATAGTTTTAGCAGAGTTAGATTTATATATTCTTAGATGCTCATTACTATTGACTCCAGTTCTAGGGGAGGTTTTGTTATAGTTGTTAGACTGTCATTGGGGCGCTAAGACTTAATTATATTACTCCATGCTATGATTGCTGCTTATTATTAAATTGTGAACTCTTATAATTGAACAAAAGAGTAGTAATGTGATGGTTGGCTAGCCTAGTTCCACGATAGGCGCCATCATGGCCTGTTAGGATTTGGGGTCGTCACAATTTTCTTAGGACGTATTTGATCTCCATGAAAAGGAATAACATACATTGATTACTTCGGCGGCTTTGAGAAAGACAATATTTGTTGTCTTTGATCTCTTTGTGAATACTCCATGAATCTTTTATGGAACTTCGAGATGCTTTCAAAGGGAATATGTAGTCCCTATTTATAGGTATAACTAGGGTTTTATGTAGAGTACCCTCCATGTTAGGGTTTCAAGTAGAGTAGCCTTCAAGTTAGAGTTTCAGATAGAGTAGCCTCCAAGAAAACCTCGATAGACTGTACTTGTAGTATCTTAAATTTAGGATCTTTCCCAAATTTCATATGGATTTGATCCGATAACATTTTGATGTCTACAAATGCCCCCTACTTCAAGGCTTGTCGGGGCGTAAATTTACAAGATCGTCGTAGACGAGGCTTGAAGTACTAACAAAAGAAGATACCGTATTCTTTTCACCGTGAGAGAATAGATGAAGGGAAGATTTGTCCCACTGGGCGTGCCAGAGTTTGTGGACAATAAATTGCGTCGAGAAAATAAAATCAAGACCGAAAAATATCGCAACAATCGTAGTACTTTATTTCAAATATTTGAGTGTTACAATCTCTATGAATCCTCTGATTCTTATTTTCAACAGTAAATAAAAGGGCTTTTGAGCTTAATTTTGAATTTTATTTTATTTTAATCCAAGTGCTCGAGGCCTGATCTTGACATATTTTTAATCCAAGGACTTGCAGCTTGTTCTTGAATCTTCGTCTTGATCTTTTAATCCTTAGAACACTTGAATGCTTGTAGCTTTTATAGAAATCCGCAGCGTTTGATCCACGAGCTCCCTCTTGCTTCTTGTTATAACTTTTGGTGTCTTTTCTGGGTTATGAAGACCCCAATTTATAGTTGTGGGAGGGAAGAGTTATGATAAGAACAAACTCTTTCCGACCAATCAAATTGAAGTGTGACATGACCGTATTTGATTGGCCAGAATATGTCATTTTCACATGTGGCGCGATTTCATTGGCCTTTTAATGTGACTTGTCATGCTGTGTCATTTTGACATGTGGCACGATCCTATTGGCTCTTTCGCTTGACTTGGCGTGCCACGTCATTTGACACGTGACACCAAACTGGGCCTCTAGGAAGATGACATCTTGGGCTTAATGAAGTGGGTTCATCACTTTAGCCCAATTAAATGGGCTAGCCCAATGAATTAACACTTATTTACTTAATCCATATATATTGGACTTATATAATTAATTCAGTTATATTAGCCCTTAGTATTTATTTGGACCAATATATCTTGAATTTAATATATAGCCCAAATTATTTTATGGATTTAATTTTAATAAAAATCTATATGTCTACAGTGTTATAAAATAGAATAGAGTTAATTACTTAAAAGTTACTTGTTGGCACATATATTTTAGTGGCACATTTCTTGAGTTCAACTAATTAGATATTATTTCACTTAATTTATAAATGATGTCCTTGATATATGTTCTCCTTTATTGTTTAAATGGCTTTATCATGAGAAAATCTTACTTTTAAATAAAACAATCTAGTACTAATAAGGATAAACATGCAAAAGATTTGATAATGATGAAATAGCACTAATTTCTCGTAAACATCTTATAAACTTGCTATTAATTAAGTAATTAATTTATTTATATGACTTAATTTTAAAGTTGAAATGATCGATTATATGTTACTTTATACTTTATCATGATTATTTAAATATTAGCCAAGTAACACAAATTCAAAGATTGACTCCTTTGGTCGTTTAAATTTTTTGGAAATAAAAGGGTTTGAATCAATAGCTCCTAGACAAAAAATGAATAAGCGATAATTTAATGTCTAAAAATAACAAATTGAGTCGATATTCTGAATAAATAACTTAACATTATGAAAACTATGTATAACTTAACATAGAGATGTATTATGTATAGTTAATATTGTATATGTCACGATCCGAATTTTACACCGTCGGGATCGTGATAGAGCCTAACATTGAACCAGCTAGGCAAGCCAACGTTAGTGTTTATTTACCTTATTCATTTATTTTTAACAGATAACATGTGATGTATAAATCAGCGGAAATAAAAGTGCGAAAGAAAACAAAGTCTAACAACTTGATTAAATGTCATTATGAAATTCGTAATAATAAACCCAGAATTTGGTGTCGTAACTTCACGGACTGTCTACGAATACTACATATAAAGGTCTAAACAAAATAAATACATTTGTCTTAGAATAAAGAAGAACAAGATGGAAATAAGTAGGAGGGTATGCCAAGGCCTGCGGACGCCTGCAGGACTACCTCAGAATCTCCAATGGACTGAAGGCAGCCTCCTCACTCTAAGGTCCGTAGGGTCCTGTACCGGGATCTGCACGAAAGTACAGAATGTAGCATCAGTACAATCGACCCTATGTACTGAATAAGTGTCGATCCTAACATCGACGAAGTAGTGGCGAGGCTAGGGCATGACAACCAACTAAACCTTTGCAGTTTAATCATATACGGAGAAAATAATAACAACAAGAAATAAACAGTTAAATACAAGGAAATGGGAGCATGCTGAGGGGAGGAAATATCAAATAATGGAAATAACGAAGTAAAGCAACGGATTAGATATCAATTTAAGCAACATAAGTAACAACACAAAAACAAGTGCACAACATCACCCTTCGTGCTTTTACTCTCATCCTCACCATAAATCAATAGAAATGACACGGCATCACCCTTCGTTCTTTTAATATCATAATATGGTACGGCATCACCCTTCGTGCTTTTACTCTCATCCTCACAATAAATCAATAGAAACGACACGGCATCACCCTTCGTGCTTTTAGTCTCATCCTCACAATAAATCAATACAAACGGCATGGCATCACCCTTAGTGCTTTACACTCTTCCTCACCCAAACAAATCAATAACAACAATCCGGCAAGGAAATCAACAATACAAACAACAATAATAAAGCCATAACGCCCCGGCAAGGGAGTCAACAATAGAATCAATATTATCCCGGCATGAAAAACATCTATAACCAATCTCATCTAGTTACTCAATTTCACGTAGTAATTCTCAACTTGAAACAATACTCAACAATGATCAATACCAAAGAAACACCGCCAACATAGATAATTGTCAAATTAAACTCAAGTAGTGCTTAATGATAAATCACCTAAATCACAATATTCGACTCACGACATGCTTGACACCAACGTATAGATACTCGTCACCACACCTATACATTGCATATTATACTAACATGTAGCAAGTAATACACAATACATATTACCTCAAGCTAAGACTAAGCCAAACACTTACCTCTAATTGCACGACCAAACTCAAGCCTCAATTACCGCCTTCCCTTTAGAAATTCGCCTCCAATTCGATTGTATCTAGACATAATTAGCTTAACAATATCAATAAATGCTAAATAATTCAACCCCCATGCTTAATTATGAGTTTTTTATCATTCTTCCCAAAAAGTCAAAAATCGACCCCGGGCCGGCTTGGTCAAAACACGAGGTTCGGACCAAAACTCGATCACCCATTCACCCACGAGCCCGAATATGTAATTAGTTTCGGAATACGACTCCAAATCGAGGTATAAATTCCCAAATTTGTAAAATCCCTAATTTCAACCCTTCAAGAGCAAGATTTAGGCCTAGAAGTCTAATGGGTGTTAATAGAAAATGAAGAAAACGAGTTTAAGAACACAAACTTAGAACTTGGTGGTGAAATCCCTCTTCAAAAATCACCTCTAAGCTTCCTTGGTTTTGAAAATATGAAGTTATGGCTAAAACCTCATTTTCTACTGTTTTAAGTTGGTTGGACCGGCCTTCTACGCATTCATGTGAGGTCTGTCGCGTTCGCGTAGCCTTGGGCCATATTGGCCTTCGCGACTCTACCTATGCGTTCGCGTAGGCTCACCCCTCCCTGGCCTTCGCGTTCGCGTGCCTCTGACCGCGTTCGCATAGGGTTCCATCTCCCCCCATCCCCAGCTCCCTTAACATAGTGCATTCGCGAGGGCCTAGAAGAATTCGCGTAGAGCAACCTACCCAGGGCTCCGTGTTCACGTCGTGGCCAGTGCGTTCGCATAGAGTACCCAGGCCCCTTTCCTCGTTTGTTCTTCGCGTTCACATGAGTTACCACGCGTTCGCATAGAGTAAAACACCAGACACCAGAAACAGCAACCTCACCAGATTTTCTAAGTCTAAAAACACTCTGACGCCTATCTGAAACTCACCCGAGCCCTTAGGGCTCCAAATCAAACATGTACACAACCTTAAAAACATCCTACGGACTTAATCGTGCGATCAAATTGCCAAAATAATATCTTAAACAATGAATTTAGCATAAAAATCAAAGGAAAATCTCAAGAACTTTAAAAGTTTCAAATTTCAAAACTACGGGTTAGAATCACGTCAAATGACCTCCGTTTCTTACCAAATTTTACAGCCATCACTCAAATACTATATTAAAACTGTCCTGGCTACGGAACCAAAATACGGGCCCGATACCATCAATTTCAAATATAATCAAATTTTCAAAAACTCTTATAATTTGAGTAAAACAATTTCTTTCAAAAATTATTTCTCGAACTTGGGACCTCGGAATTCAATTCTGTGCAAACGCCCAAGTCCCATATTTTCCTACGGACTCTCCGGGACCGTCAAATCACGGGCCCGGGTCCATTTATCCAAAATGTTGACTGAAGTCAACTTAAATTCAATTTTAAAGGCAAAATTAGCATTTTTCTCAGTTTTTCACATAAAAGCTTTCTGGTTATATGCCCGGACTGCACACGCAAAACGAGGTGAGACAAAAGGAGGTTTTCAAGGCCTCGGAACACAGTTTTGACTTATAAAATGAGAGATGAATTTTTGGGTCATTACATTCTCCACCTCTAAAACAAACGTTCATCCTCGAACGGACATAGAAACGTACCTGAATCGGGGAAAAGATGGGGGTACCGGCTCTGTATATCGAACTCAGACTCCCAGGTAGCTACCTCGGCAGGATGGCCTCTCCACTGAACACAAATTGAAGGATAACTCTTCGATCTCAACGGATTAAGCTGCCGGTCTAATATGGCTACCGGCTCCTCCTCATCGGTCAAATCCTTATCCAACTGGACACTACTGAAGTCTAACACATGGGCTGGATCGCCGTGATACTTCTGGAACATAAACACATGAAATAGTGGATGCACAACTGATAAATTTGTTGGCAACGCAAGTCTGTAAGCCACCCCTCCCACTCTATCAAAGATCTCAAATGGACCGTGTACCTAGGTCTTAGCTTGACCTTCTTCCCAAATCTCATCACTCCCTTCATGGGCGACACCCGAAGCAACACTCCCTCTCCGACCATGAATGCCACATCACGAACTCTACAGTTGTCATAACTCTTCTGCCTGGACTGATATGTACGAAGTCTATCCTGAATGATCTTAACATTATCAAAGGGATCCTGCACTAAGTCTGTACCCAACAACGGAGCCTCTCCCGTCTCAGACCACCCAACCGGCGACCGACACCGCCTACCATATAATGCCTCATAGGGATCCATCTGAATGCTCGACTGATAGCTGTTGTTGTAGGCAAACTCAGCTAATGGCAAAAACTGATCCCAAGAACCTCCAAAGTCAATGACACCGGCTCGTATCATATCCTCCAAAATCTGAATAGTACGCTCGGACTGTCCGTCCGTCTGAGGATGAAATGATATGCTCAACTCAACCCTCGTGCCCAACTCATGTTGAACTGCCCTCCACAAATGCGAGGTAAACTGCGTACCTCGGTCAGAAATAATAGACACGCTACATGAATGTAGATCTCTGCCAATCTCTCCGAAGAATATGAAACTGCTACATGAATGAAATGCGCTGACTTGGTCAGCTATCCACAATAACCCATACTGCATCGAACTTCCTCTGAGTGCGTGGAAGTCCAACAACAAAATCCACGGTGATACGCTCCCACTTACACTCAGGAATCTCAATCTACTGAAGCAATCCACCAGGCCTCTGATGCTCGTACTTAACCTGCTGACAATTCAAACACCGAGATACATATGCCACAATATCCTTATTCATCCTCCTCCACCAATAATGATGCCGCAAATCCTGATACATCTTTGCGGCGCCCAGATAAATGGAGATGGGCCTCCTCTAAAATCAACTCACGAAGTCCATGCACATTGGGCACACAAATATGACCCTGCATCTGTAAAACCCCATCGTCACCAATTGTAACCTGCTTGGCACCACCGTGCCGCACCGTGTCCCTAAGATCACACACAAGAGAGGATCATCATACTGCCGATCTCGAATACGATCAAATAATGAAGAGCGAGCAACTGTATAAGCTAGAACACGGACGGGCTCTTAAACATCCAATCTCATGAACCGATTGGCTAAAGCCTGAACATCCAAATCAAGCGGTCTCTCCCCGACCGGAATATATGCAAGACTACCATACAGGCTGAATTCCTAATCAAAGCATCGGCTACCACGTTGGCCTTCCCCGGATGATATAAGATGGTGTTGTCATAGTCTTTCAACAGCTCCAACCATCTTCTTTGCCTCAAATTCAACTCTTTCTGCTTGAACAAATATTGCAAACTCTTATGATCCATGAACACCTCACATGACACGCTGATCACTCTCAATTATGTCTCATAGAAAGACTAAACGGGCGTTGCAAATATAATCCGGGGTATTACGCCCAGAGTCGATCCCACATGGAATTAACGTATCAATCAAGCCGTCAGAATACTAAACTTTTACTTAATCAACTTTCTCAAGAATTATGAATATCAATTGTTAATGTTTTACTACTTTTACTGAACAAATGTAATAAACTAAAGATTAACTAACAATGTGGTGTAAACAATTAGAATAAAGGTCTAAGGTTATGGTTTCCCCCGTCGGTGAACTTCTTTCTTGGATACTTCCTATAGTTTGATTAGTTGTTTCTATCAATCATGAACACTCTAGTTATCATAAGTCTCTCTCAAGTAATTATGATAATTTAGTAGACGCACTCTATCAAGTTACGCTAGCTAGATTGCATTACAGTTCACTTTAGATTGCACCCGAGGTATCATTATTTCTAATCCAACCTCTAAACCCTCGGTTATGACATTCGTCTATACTCTGGGAGTGATGTTGTTCAAACAACTACCTAAATATGCACTCTCTCAAGTAGATACATAATAAATAGGCACAGCTAATTGAGGATCCTTTCAATTAACTACAACAAGAATGTTGTTGAACAAATAGAGATTAACAACCAACCAAACTATATTAATATCACGATAAGTTCATCCCCCAACGGGTTCCACCAAAACCCTAGATTAAAGAAATTATACTCATGCTCATAATAATCAAATCCAAAATAACTTGCGTAATTAAATTACAGAGTAATGAATAAAGGATGTAAAAATCAATGTTTTGCTTTGGTGAGTAGTATTCCACACGCTTCTCTTGTCTCTAATGGCATCCATCTTTCAAAGTTGTGTTTTTGGGTCTATTTATATATTTTGGGACAAACCCTAGACGTGTAGGATACTTCTAGTCAAATCGGGAAACACTTAAAACCTTTAAAACTCGGACTGGGCTAGCTCGGGGACCAGGCGTTACAGGCCAAACACCTGGATAACACTGTGTTAGGGCTCAAACACCTGCCAAACGCCTGCCTAGGCCAGGCTTTACAGCCCAAACGCCCGGCTATAGCCAGGTTCACTCTTTTTTGACTCTTGAGCGTATTTTTGACGTTTATGCATCCATTTAGCTCGGCTTCCATCTCCAATTCACCTACACATGAAATAGACTCCATTATGCACACACGAAGTGTATTTTTATCATTAACGCACATAAAATGTAAGGCACATAATGCGTTAAACCATGAATTCTAGCCACACATCAACACCCCACACTTAAATAATTTGCTCGTCGTCGAGCAATTAAACTACACCCATGAACACAACTTATTAAGCAAATGCCTTAACGCGTTATACCAAGTTTTTTTATTTTTTTTAAAGTTTAAGCACAAAGGTGTGCATCCTTGCCTCAATAATCGACTCACATATGCTTTATTCACAATTCACTAACTACTCTAACATACAGGTCAACAACATTACATTTCTCTCATGAATCATGTGCCCTCACCAAATCAAAGAGCTAGTTCCACACACAAGAAATTAAAGAACACTTAGGAACTCAAGATAGAAAGAATTCACTCAGGCTGAGAAATAATATTCATATGCCACAAAAGATGCACCATAGGCTTGCCCGTAGTGTACTACTCTACTAATCGATCTCATTTAGTCTAGGATCAAGTAGGACTTTATTTGGTTGTAATGTAGGCTGCGGGACGGGTAGGACACATTTATATATAAGAGTGACTACACCTCCCTAAGCACTTTAATACATATACTTTAACATTCAACCTCAAACTTATATTAACCCAAACTCTACCTCCACATCAATGTGTATTACCCCATACTTTTTTTTAAGCACAATTACATTAAGAGTTACTACTTGTCAAGGAATATATATATATATAAATTTCAAGTTTTTTTTTTCACAACAATACAACTATTTTTTTTTATTTTCTCTTTTTTTTCTTCCTAAGTGACTCTTACTTATTCAAAACAGTGCACCTTTCTTCTTATTTCAAATGTTCCCCTCAAAAACCAACCTACCACCCCACCCTTTAACTCTTCCATACTTCATCACATTTCCAGTGCTTACGAGAGGTGACAAGGTTCAAATATATGATCGATTCAAACAAAGGGGTATGGCTTGTAATGTGGTTGCCAAAGAAATGGGATTATAGGCTCAACGGGGTTAACTACGATACATAACAATTAGGCGGGTAAAATATACACAGCTGGCTCAACAAAGAAACGCCTATATCACTTCCAAGACTGAACAAAACTACTATTTCGCTTTGCACACACACGGGGCAAGTTCTAGAAATCAAATGCAATGCACAGAATAACATACAAAATCTCACACATATATGGCACACGACTCATTCAGGATTGGTTCTATCACGACACTCCAGTCAAAGCAGTTAAGTAAATTTAAGAATCCACAATTTAAGGTATTTATCCTAGAGTCAAAAATTGAGCCTAAGCGTCACAACAAAAGTACTGACTATTCTCAAGGCATCACAAAGTTCCAAGATATTGCTGTGATTAATTTCTCAACCATGTGGTTCCTACTCTTAAAAATTAAAGACTACCTACACCCGGTTCAATTAAAAACCCTTGGAAAAGAACCGCGGTCCAAAGAAAAACCAAGGGGGAATTACTACACTACCTAAAACAATAATCTTTTTGGTATTTCCTCTAGACTTACTTCCCTCAAGAAAACTGTCTAGGAGATCCATCGTCGGGAAGAGTTCACCTTTTTCTAAAAAAAAATTTCTCTAGACCTCAAATAAAAAAGACTAACAGAAAAAGCTACAAAAACTGGAAAAAAAATAAAAAAATATAACTTACTAACATGAACAACTAAAACTACTAACAAGAAAGCACACTAAGCACAACAAATCACAACAAATATGTACAACACCCCACACTTAAATCATGCAATGTCGTTAGTGCATCACATATAGACCAAACAAGAAGTAAAGATAAGGTGCAAGAAAGTCCCTGATCAAGTAGCGTCGACATCCTCTGATGCTCTCCATCTTTCATCATGTTCATCATCTCCATTAGTTTTTCTTTGCATGCTCCTTCGAACAAACACTTGAATCACTATATGCCTCCACTTTGAACTTATGAATTGGACCCCAAGTTTTGATTCTGCTCTATGATCATGCTCCTGGGGTGGTGGAACGAATCTGACTGTCCCAATAAAATAATGTAGTAATCTGCACTTCTTGGCCTTTAGATGAGATATGTATTCTCGACTTTCTAGCAAGAAGAATTCCAGAATGTATGCATCTTGTTCCTTACTCCTTGACTCCTCAAGTGGCTCGGACGACTCTATTTCCATATCATCATTCAAACACAATGTGAAAAAATAGTTGGAGTGTGTACCACTGCAATCAACATCCTCAATACTAAAGACACTAGATTCAACAAAATACGTATCATCAATGTCCTTGGTTAACTCTAGTATATTTTCTACCACATTGACATCCTCAAAATCCAGTCTGGCCTTCTCCACTAGCACTTCTTGTATGTCATCATCCATGAGTTTTTTGTTCCTATTAACTAGATAAGGTGGAAGTGGTTTCAGCTCCAACTTGGGTGGTTTTTCAACAGATGGCCTGACCGGCGGACTCTCTCTTTTCTCTAAGTGTAATGACTCAAACTCGAGAGCCTTCGGCCAGACCCCTTTTTCTTCAAGTGCTAACACCCAATCTGCCAATTCTTCACCGTTCATATCATCTAGATTCATCAAACATGCAGTAAAAGGGTCCCCAATTGTCAGGGACGCATCATCTTCTTCCGGGATCACGTTCACGGCATCAATAAGAGAGTAGTCGGCGAACTCACTTGGTCGCCTCATAGACTTCTGCATGTTGAACGTGATTTCTTCATCATTGAGACTCATCTTAAGTTCACCAATCTCACAATCGATGAGGGCTCTGCCTGTGGCCAAGAATGGCCTTCCCAAGATTATGGGAATTTCCTCATCCACTTTACAATCTAGTATCACAAAATCAGTAGGGAACACAAACTTCACCACTTGCACCAATACATCATCGAGAATGCCTGACAGTCTCTTTACCGTCTTGTCAGCTAGCTGCAATAACATTGAAGTTGGTCTCTCTCTACCAATCCCCAGTCTCTTGTAAATGTCCAGGGGCATGAGATTAATACTGGCCCCCAAATCACATAGATCTTTGGCAAAAGCTAAGTTGCCAATGGTATAAGGAATTGTAAAACTCCCTAGGTCAGACAAATTTTCAGCAATAGGATGCGTCACCACCGTACTACAAGTCTGAGTAAGGGTGACAGTAGCCAGATCTTGGAAGTCAAATTTTCTGGACATCAAGTCCTTCATCATTTTAGTGTAACCAGGCATTTCCTTCAACGCATCAATCAATGGGATATTTACATGTATTTGCTTTAGCATGTCCAAGAACTTTTTGTACTGTTCATCCTTTTGATATTTGGCGAGCCTCTGAGGGAGTGGAGCTGGCGGTCTCATTTTCCCAGTGATTTGGGACTTTTGTTTCTCAGCGACCACCTCAACTACCGGCTCCTGGGCTATCTCCACTTCTTTTTCAGCCTCACTCTACGTACTGGGTTCTCCTTCAGTGGGTTGCACTGTTACCCTGGTCAAATTTGTTGAATCATCAAGTTCAATCGACATGGGTACCAGTGTCTCGGCCTGCCTGCTTTCACGAGCTATCTCCAGTTCCAAGTCTAAGTCTCTGCCATTGTGGAGACTCACTACCATCAGCTGCCTTGGGCCCTGGTCCATAGGATTTACCTGAGTATCTGCAGGTAAATTCCCACGAGGACGATTTTTCACTACCATAGATATCTGGACCAACTGTACTTCAATATTTTTAATAGCTGCATCATGTACATCTACTCTCTCACTGAGTTTGGAATTTGACCCAATAACCTGCTGCATCATAGCTTCTAACCTGGAGAACCCATCTTTTTGCCTTCCCCCATGTTGATGCTGAGGAGGGTAGTATGCTTGTTGTTGATTCTGATGGTTATAACCTTGTGGCCTTTGATATGGTGTTGCATTACTTTGTGATCTCATGACACCCATGTTTCCACTGTTCTGCTGTTGGTGAGGTGTTCTATACGGTTGAACTTGTTGACCCCAGTTCTGCCCCCCTTGTCTCTGGCTTCCATAATTTGACACATAGTTCATGTTTTCTGGATGAGGAGGGTGATCACATTCTGCATTCCACTGATTACCAAATGGTTGACTAATGCAATATGTGCATAATCCCCCATTGGTTGTATCCATGATGTGTACCTGCTGCTTTTGCCCTGATTCCTCCACCTTCTTAGTTAGTATGCTCATCTGTGTTATCAAGGTGGCCACGTTCTCTGCAATAGTATTGGATGGATCGAAAGGCACTGAGTGAACGACAGGAGTAATGGGTGCATTCCTGGTTGTCCACCCTGAATTCTGCGCCATTTTATCAAGCAAGATCTGACTTTCTCTCCATTTTTTTCTCAAGAATGCTCCACCAGCTGAAGCATCAACATTTGCCTTTACAGTATCAACCAGACCCATATAAAAATGCTGCCCCAACANATGTTTGGGGTCTTCGATGTATGACCCTGAGAATAGTCCCTTGTTCTGCAACAAGTGCATTATATTATTTGTAATCTGGAAGGACTCGGCCTGTATTTGAGGCACTAGTATCGCAGTGGCCAAATTCTCTGTCTTGGGTTGTGACCAGTCATATAAAGGAGCCTCTGCCCCTATCTGCGCAACTGGGTCTACCACATCATCCCCATTATTGTTCTTGTTGTTTGGATCTTCCATGTCGGGTTCAAGTTGTTCAATTGATGGTTGTTGTTTGCTTTTCTGGTTGGCCCGGTTTAGGGCCTTGAAAACTTTCTCGGGTCTGATAAGGCTTCAAGTACTTCACCATTCTCGATGAGTTTCTAGGCATGCACCTGTACAACCAAGTTAGCAAACGTTAAACTTTCAGTGTATAAATGAAATTGAAGAAAATTGACTATATTTCAGAATTTTGGATTTCTTCCAACTCCAATTGATAACATCGTTAATTCCCCGATAACGGCGCCAAAATTTGATCACGCTCAAATATGTCTCATAAAAAGACTAAACGGGCGTTGCAAATATAATCCGGGGTATTACGCCCAGAGTCGATCCCACAAGGAATTAACGTATCAATCAAGCCGTCATAATACTAACCTTTTACTTAATCAACTTTCTGAAGAATTATGAGTATCAATTGGTAATGTTTTACTACTTCTACTGAACAAAATTAATAAACTAAAGATTAACTAACAATGCGGTGTAAGCAATTAGAATAAAGGTCTAAGGTTATGGTTTCCCCCGTCGGTGAACTTCTTTCTTGGATACTTCCTATAGTTTGATTAGTTGTCTCTATCAATCNTCCCCAACGGGTTCCATCAAAATCCTAGATTAAAGAAATTAGCTACTCATGCTCATAATAATCAAATCCAAAATAACTTGCATAATTAAATTACAGAGTAATGAATAAAGGATGTAAAAATCAATGTTTTGCTTTGGTGAGTAGTATTCCACATGCTTCTCTTGTCTCTAATGGAATCCGTATTTCAAAGTTGTGTTTTTGGGTCTATTTATATATTTTGGGACAAACCCTAAACGTGTAGGATACTTATAGTTAAATCGAGAAACACTTAAAGCCTTTAAAACTCGGACTGGGCTGGATTGGGGACCAGGCGTTACAGGCCAAACGCCTGGCTAACACCTGGCCATCCCTGGCGTTAGGGCCCAAACGCCTGCCAAACGCCTGACTAGGCCAGGCTTTACAGCCCAAACGCCTGCCTAGGCCAGGCTTTACAGCTCAAACGCCCAGCTATAGCCAGTTTCACTCCTTTTTGACTCTTGAGCGTATTTTTGACATTTATGCATCCATTTAGCTCGGCTTCCATCTCCTATTCACCTACACATGAAATAGACTCCACTATGCACACACAAAGTGTATTTTTATCATTAACGCGCATAAAATGTAAGGCACATAATGCATTAAACCATGAATTCTAGCCACACATCACACGCCATACAGATAATGCCTCCAAATCTTCAGCGCGTGGACAATGGCTACTAACTCCAAATCATGAACGGGATAATTCTTCTTGTGGATCTTCAACTGACGCGAAGCATATGCAATGACCTTGCCATCCTGCACCAACACTGCACCAAGTCCAACCCGCAGATGCATCACAATACACAGTATATGGCCCTGAACATGTGGTTAAAACCAACACCGATGTCGTAGTCAAAGCTGTCTTGAGATTCTGAAAGCTCGCCTCACACTCCTCTGACCCCCTGAACTGGGCACCTTTCTGAGTCAACCTGTTCATCAGGGATGCAATAGACGAAAACCCCTCCATAAACTGACGGTAATAGCCCACCAAACCCAAGAAACTCTGGATCTTTGTAACTGATATGGGTCTAGGCCAATCCATGACCGTTGAAATCTTCTTAGGATCCAACTGAATACCCTCTACTGATACAACATGACCCAGAAATGCAACTGAACTCAACCAAAACTCACATTTCAAAAACTTGGCATATAACTTACTGTCCTTCAGAGTCTGGAGAATGACTCGAAGGTGTTGCTCATGTTTCTCCCGGTTGCGGGAATAAATCAGAATATCATCAATGAAGACAATCAAGAAGGAATCCAAATAAGGCCTGAACACTCGGTTCATCAAGTCCATGAAAGTTGCTGGGGCATTTGTCAACGCGAATGACATCACTAAGAACTCATAATGCCCATACTGAGTGCGAAAAGTTGTCTTAGGGATATCGGATGCCCTAATCCTCAACTGATGGTAGCTAGATCTCAAATCAATTTTCGAAAATACCTTACCACCCTGAAGCTGATCAATCAAATCATCAATCCTCAGCAACAAATACTTATTCTTGATGGTAACCTTGTTCAACTGCCGATAAAATATGCACATCCTCATCGACCCATCCTTCTTCTTAACGAACAACACCAGCGCATCCCAAGGGGAGACATTAGGCCTAATGAAGCCTTTATCAAGAAAGTCCTGCAACTGTTCTTTCAACTCCTTCAACTCTGGCGGGGCCATACGATATGGCGGAATAAGAATGGGTTGAGTGCTAATTATAGACCAAACACCCCTTCTAGACCATACGCTGAGCCTGCATATATGAGATAACCCTGCTGGAAGAATGATCAAGAGTCCCTCTCCACTCCAGTCGAGGCAACCCCGGCAATGCTAAGGTCACGGTCTTGGCATGACAGTACAATATGGCATGATAAGGGGACATCCAATCCATCCCTAAAATACCATCAAAATCTACCATATCAAGGAGTAGAAGATCTACATTGGTCTCAAGACCACCAATAACCACTACACACGAACGATAGACATGATCTACCACACTAGAATCACCCACGGTGTAGACACATATACATGAGTACTCAGGGAATCACGAAGCATAACCAAATAAGATGACACATAGGAATATGTGGACCCTGGATCAAATAAAACCGAAGCATCCCTGCTGCAAACTGAAACCATACATGTGATAACCGCATCGGAGGCCTCAACCTCATGTCTGGATGGAATAACATAACATCGGGGATAGGCCCCACCAATATGAGCTGCATCCTTGGGACGACCTCTTGTTGGCTGACCTCTACCTCTAATAGCATGATCCCCACCTCTAACTGCCTGACCTCTACCTCTAACACCTCAACCCCCACCTCTGGATGGCTGAGCGGGTGGTGGAACACCTGGTGTGGGAACCATGGCACGAGAACCCTGGTGTTGAGAACTGCTCGAGGCTCGAGGGAAAAATCTAGCAATGTGCCCCGGACCACCACAAGTATAACAAGATGTCGGCTGCTGAGACTGCTGGCCCTGAAACTGACCCTGACGACCTGAGTAACCACCTTAAACACTATAGAGTGGCGGTACACTGATAGGAGCTGGTGGTGCACTGTAGGGCAACTGATCAGAATACTGCATGTGGGAACCACGGCCACCTGGAGCACTGCAAGAAACCTGAAGTGCTGAGTGAAACGGCCTAGGAGGATAGCCCCTACTAAAAGAATCCCTGCCTCCAGATGAGACACCACTGAACCAGCCAAAATGATGAGGCCTCTTGTCAGACCCGTGACCACTCCCCTGTGATAGAACCATCTCGAATCATCTGGCCACACTGGCCGCATCCTGAAAGGAAATATCACTCCCTGCCTCTCTAGCCGTCTGCAATCTGATCGGCTGAGCTAATCCCCTAATAAACCTCCTCACTCTCTCTCGGTCGGTGGGAAGTATCATAATGGTATGACGCAAGGTAATGAATCTGGTCTCATACTGAGTGACGATCATAGAACCCTGCTGGAAACGCTCAAACTGCCTCCGATAATCCTCTCTTTGAGTGATAGGGAGAAACTTCTCCAGAAACATATCGGAGAACTGGGCCCAAGTCAAAGGCAGTGATCCAGCTGGTCTATCCAAACAATAATCTTTCCACCAGGTCTTGGCGGGACATGACAAACAAAAAGTAGCAAAGTCGACCGCATTGGTCTCCACTATCCCCATGTTCCGCAGAACCTCGTGGCAGCTATCCAAATAGTCTTGGGGATCCTCTGAATATGCACCACTATAAGTAGTAGTAAACAACTTGGTGAACCGGTCCAACCTCCATAAAGCATCAACAGATATAATTGCTCTATCACCGCTCCGAGCCACAATACCCGGCTGAACTGCCACAACTATTTGAGGTGCGGGGGTCTGAAACTGAGAAGCCAACTGCTCCGGAGTGCGAGTAGCGGGAGTATGGGCTCCTCCCCCAGCCTGAGAGATGGCTAGTGCTGTAGGAAGTAAACCTGCCTGAGCAACACTCTCCATGAGGCCCACTAGACGGACCAGAGCATCCTGGAGTACCGGGGTGGCAATGAACCCCTCGGGAACCTGAGCTGGTCCAACTGGGACTGTCAGGGCAGGAACCTAATCAGCAAACTCTACCTGAGGCTCCGCCACTAGTGCTGCTTCTCTGGGCTGATCTCTGCCCCTGCCTCGGCCTCTAGCACGGCCTCGTCCTCGTCCTCGTCCTCGGCCTCGGCCCCTCGTAGGAGTTGCAACTGGAGACTCCGGCTGCTGATCCGTGTTGATACCTAATTTTTCCTAAAATATTTTTTTTAAATTGCATACATACCCTCAAAATCATGCATTAGTAGCAATTGCTATTTTTTCATAATTTTTCTACATTTTATTAATTTGTTCAGTATTTTATTCCCAATAAATAATTACAAAGTTGCATCACAAATGATTTTCAAAAAAAAACATTCCTTGATTTAATTTATTATTTATGGTCCTATTAAGACCAAATTATTCCATAAATAGCCAAATTGGCACATTTTGGCTATAATCGCAATAACTTTGCAATTACAGCACAAGCATATAATTTGGACTATTTTATACCAGAAATTAGTCATTTGTATTTTTAAATAATAAATAATTATTTTAAACTATTTTCTATGCATGAAATTCATTTTTTATAATTATTATCCATTTTACAAATTATTTTAATTAATTTAAATTGGGTATTTAACAAATAGCCTATTCTATTTCAATTTTAGCCTAACTAGACCAGCCCAAACACCTAACTATATGTGACCCAACAGACCCCAAGCCTAATTCCTAAATCTACCCGGCCCAATGCTGATTTAATCTTGGTCGTTGATCAATTTTGATCACCGGTCCGGATTTAACCTTTCCTAGTTTAACCTAAACGACCCCTCCCCCCCAAACCCCTCATTTATTCTCTCACACTTCGTTGTCACCCTTCACTATCCTCTCCAAATCCTCTCTGCCCTAACCCTAATTTCCCCTCGCCGTTGCTTGCCTACCGTCGACTATGATGGATTCTCTACTACCCCTAGCCTCTAATGGCTCTCCATGCCCGGTTTCTTGCCGTCTCGAGGTCCTCAAGGGACCAGTGTCCGTTCACTTCCCTCCCCTGAGTCCGTGCTTACCATTCTCAGGCCACCATGGCTCGATCGAGTAAGATCTTTCTTTTTTCCGGCTAAACCTATGGGTTTCTAAGTCGGTCTCTCTATTTCTGGGTTATTTTCTAGAAAACCCTAACCTCTTCTACTGTACCTCTTAGATCTATAACAGATCTGGGGGGTTTCTAAGCTATTTTCATTTGTTTTATGATAAACCTTTTGATTTCTCAAAGCGTCGCTTTATTTTCCCATTAGGGTTTCCGAAACTTTTCTTCAAAATATATTTCTAATCTTTTTAATGTTGTTCTCTCATGTTTAAATGACTTTTTGTTAAAATTACTTTTTATTCATAACTTGTTATGTTAAAACCCAGTTTTAACACTATAATCCTGAGTTTGTCTTTGCCGATTTGTTCATGCGATTTGTGTGTATGCCTGTTTCTCATGAATATGTTCTGAGTCTTTGTGATTTATACCCTATTATGCTTATTAGGGTTTCTAATTTGTTTCTTCCTGCCTATATTATGTTTATTTTGTCTATTGATAGAAATTTGTGGTCATTTCCCCTAATCAGTACTATTTTCTAGTTGAATCCCTGATTTTCTGTGATTTCTACCATATTGTGCTTATTAGAGTTTTTGATTTTGTTTCTCCCTGCCTATATTATGTTTATTCCAGAAGTTTGTAATAGTTTCCTTTAATCAGTGCTATTTTGTTTGAATCCTTAATTTCCTATAATTGACTCCCTAATTTCCTGTAATTGAAACCCCTTACTGATTTCCTGTGATTGATGCCTTTTTTTCGACTTCTAAATTGTTTTCTTGCCTTAATTATGTGGTTGACTATACTTTTAATTGATTCTTATGTTATTTTCTTAATTAGAACCTCATGTACCTAGCATTAATCGCTTACTCTATACATGTATTGTGTTTGAATTATTTCCTTAGTTGTTATATCCCAGCTATATATAATCTCTTTCCTTATTTGTTACCTGTTTTTTACCGTTTGAAAATAACTCCCTTAATTAAGGGAGTACTTGCACTGATTTTTATTCTAATTGATTCTGAGTTCTTCAATCATAGAACAATTTTGACTCTTACCTTATTTACCTAGTTCTCAAACTGCTATATGTATGCTCTCTTCTACTCTTATTAGACACGAACGGACTGGTTCAAAAAACTCCCTTCACACTTTAAAAAAAAACTTTCTGCTATTCCTTGCTACTTGCTGCTTCAATTGAATTAGCCGGGTGCAAGCCAAGGCTAATTATTGCACTCTACTGTCATATACTTAGTATCTGTTTCTCTTTAACAGGTATATTCTGATTTAAATCCAAGTTCCAAACTCAACATGTTACTTACTGCTTTAGTTTACTAATCATCAGTCTACTTCCATCCATTGTTTAGCTTTTCAACATGTAATTAACCTGTTTACATTACTGCTTCACTCAGCATTTAGGTTTTTTCCTAATTCAACTTAGGATCAACATGTTTATGAACTTGTTTAATCCTTTTGTGGCATGTCCCAGCCTTACTCTGCGCTATTTATGTTTGTCTGGTTTCTAGTATGAACCTTTCTTTGCTAAGCAATTTTGTCACCTTATGTTGTCTGATTATATGCCGTCAACTGTTTTTTCTGGAATTCATATTGTGTTGGTACCATCAGTTATCCTCTAATCCCATAAACCCCCTACAAAACCTCTGTGTTTCTGCCTGTTATGTGTTCACTGTACATGCCCTATGTGTCCCCAGTTCCCAATTCCCTTGTGTGAAAGTCTGTTTGTTGAGCAATGTGGAATCTGCACGCTCTATGGTTGATATGTTGTTTGTTTGGTTGACACTGTTCTTGTTTAACTATTTTACTATTAATCAACCCCTCTCTTTTCATAAAAATTCTTCACTCAACTGAGTCCTTTTTCAATACTATTTTCATATCAAAACCTTTTCAAAACTATGTCCAGTACTCTCACTCTACTCTTAGGTCCTTAGGCTCTACCCCTCCAGTGTGTGACTACCTTGGGGTTCATGTGAGATCCCTCTGAACTCTGATGCACTGGGGCTGGCTCTTCCATACTGCACTTACTCAGTTTTGGGTGTGAGCACTACCCGGGATCCTTGAGGTCCTTAAGGAACTCTGACACGCCCGGACATGAGAAAAGGCTATGAAACTCTCACAATCGAGGTTATGAACATCTGGTATCCTCAGGGTACATTTGGGCCTACTTCAGGCTCCCTATAATTTAACTTCTTCTTTTCTATCTATTTATGTGATTCATTCAGCTATTAGTTTGTAATAATTATTGTAAACAGATATTGGGGATGACTAGTGAAATGGGGAGGGTAGCCATATAGTTCTGTTAATATCATCGGGTAGAAAGCACGTTTTAAGCTTTACATTATTTCTATCTGCATTAGAATCCATGTTTTAGGACCAGCATTTTCATTCAAACCGTGCCAAGCATGCACAAGATATCATTCTCCTAGGATTTCATGTCTACTGTTTCAGCATCTCATACATGCTTTATGTTTATCGCTTAGAAATTCTTCTCCTAGGACAATAAACAACGTTAACATAAAAGTTTTTACTCTTGTGCATTCAAAAATCATGTTTCAATCATTCTGTAACCCTTTTGTGCATTTAGAAATCATGCTTTAGGAATTCTGTTAATTTAAGGATCATTGACATAAAACTGTCATTTTTGTGCATTTAGAAATCATGCTTTAGGAATTCTGTTAATTTAAGGATCATTGACATAAAACTGTCATTTTTGTGCATTTAGAAATCATGTATTAGGCATTCTGTTTGCATTTGCTTAACCACGCCTAGTTTTAACTATTGATTCATGAAAAAGGTAAAAACAATCTCACATATGTTTTAGATAACACTAGCAACACTCCCTGCACTTTCGTAACATCTAGAACAACATGCTTTTAGGCAAACAAAACAACTTCTGAACTGTCTAAAGGTTAACAAGCTTAAAAATTAGTAGGCAAACTGATTAGGCCCCTACTCTTGAGTTTATAAAAATAAAGCTGCATATTTCTGTGCATTGACATTCACTTAGATATCCTGTCTTAGGATTCTGTCTAATGAAACCGCCTCTTGTTTGTGTTTGAGACGTGTTGATTATGTGCATTACTTGTGGAGGTAAATCTGGGCCTCATAACTGCTTTCCTGCATTTATCTGATCAGTCCTATTTGTTATTGCATGTCGCTTAGAATTATATTCTTTTAAAACCTTAGGGGTCTCTCTAGAACTACCTATACTTAGAGGTCCTAAATTCCTCTAGGACCCTTAAGAAGGGACAAGTAACAACATGCATAGAGATTGCTAATTAAATTCGCTTAATAATCGCTAAAGGGTGGGGTAAAGGGTAGATATGGATATGATGACCGGTGCGCTAATGCCACGTGTAGCCCCTCACTGAGGAGTGATTACCGGGCATTACGTTGATGTGATCCTATAGGATAAACAACTTAGGACTCCCCTGTTACCTACATATGTGTGCTTAGACTGCGAATTTTTTCACAACCATTACTTGTTTCCATGTGTATACTTGACTGCTTATTTGCTACTTGCTAAAATTCACAAAGTTTGTTTGGTCGGGAACCACAGCTGTGGACCTTGAGGGGTGCCTAACACCTTCCCCTTGGAGTAATTTCAAGCCCTTACCCAATCTCTGGTTATTCAATTAGTCTTATTATAACCCTTAATAAGTGCTCTAACACACCTTAATTTGTTAGGTGGCGACTCTTAAAGTCCTTCACATCCTTTTTCCCAAAAGGAAATGAGTTGTCACAATAATGTCAAAAACTCTGACTAATCTGAAAGGAGAGGAAAAAGGGGGCGCGACAATCAGTGGATGAAGAAGCACGTGTTCTCGCCATCTGCGAGAGAATAAAGTAGAAATTCAATTAGTATTGAGAAATAAAATCGCACGACAGAGAAGAATATACATGAAGTCATTCCTAAACTTTGTAGCCTCTGGGGGATAAGCACAGACGTCTCCGTACCAATCCCTCATACTCTACAAAGCTTGTCCGTGAATTGTGAGACCTAAGCAACCTAGTGCTCTGATACCAACTTGTCACGACCCGAATTTCCCACTGTCGGGACCGTGATGGCGCCTAATATTGAACCCGCTAGGCAAGCCAATGTTACTGTTTATTTACCTTATTCATTTATTATTAATAGATAACATGTGATGTATAAATCAACGGAAATAAAAAGTGCGAGAGAAAACAAAGTCTAACAACTTGATTAAATGCCATTACGAAATTCATAATACTAAACCCAGAATTTGGTGTAACAACTTCACGGATTGTCTACGAATACTACATATAAAGGTCTGAACAAAATAAATACATCTGTCTCAAAATAAATAAGAACAAGATGAAAATAAGTATGAGGGGATGCCAAGGCCTGCAGACGCTTGCAGGACTACCTCGGAATCTCCAATGGACTGAAGGAAGCCTCCTCACTCTAAGGTCTGTAGGGTCCTGTACCGGGATCTGCACGAAAGTGCAGAGTATAGCATCAGTATAACCGACCCCATGTACTGAGTAAGTGTTGAGCCTAACCTCGGCGAAGTAGTGACGAGGCTAGGACACAACAGCCAACTAAACTTGTGCAGTTTAATTATATACGGAGAAAATAATAACATCAAGAAATAAGCAGCTAAACACAAGGAAAATGGAGCATGCTGAGGGGAGGAAATATTAAATAATGGAAATAACGAAGTAAAGCAACATATTAGATATCAATTTAAGCAACAAAAGTAACAACACAAAAACAAGTTCACGACATCACCCTTCGTGCTTTTAATATCATAATATGGTACGGCATCACCCTTCGTGCTTTTACTCTCATCCTCACAATAAATCAATAGAAACGGCACGACATCACTCTTCGTGCTTTTACTCTCATCCTCACAATAAATCAATAGAAACGACACGGCATCACCCTTCGTGCTTTTAGTCTCATCCTCACAATAAATCAATACAAACGGCATGGCATCACCCTTAGTGCTTTACACTCTTCCTCACCCAAACAAATCAATAACAACAATCCGGCAAGGAAATCAACAATACAAACAACAATAATAAAGCCATAACGTCCCGGCAAGGGAGTCAACAGTAGAATCAATATCATCCCGACATAAGAAACATCTATAACCAATCTCATCTAGTTACTCAATTTCACGTAGTAATTCTCAACTTGAAACAATACTCAACAATGATCAATACCAAAGAAACACCGCCAACATAGATAATTGTCAAATTAAACTCAAGTAGTGCTTAATGATAAATCACCTAAATCACAATATTCGACTCACGACATGCTTGACACCAACGTATAGATACTCGTCACCACACCTATACGTTGCATATTATACTAACATGTAGCAAGTAATACACAATACATATTACCTCAAGCTAAGACTAAGCCAAACACTTACCTCTAATTGCACGACCAAACTCAAGCCTCAATTACCGCCTTCCCTTTAGAATTCGCCTCCAATTCGATTTTATCTAGACATAATTAGCTTAACAATATCAATAAATGCTAAATAATTCAACCCCAATGCTTAATTATGAGTTTTCTATCATTTTTCCCAAAAAGTCAAAAATCGACCCCGGGCCCGCTTGGTCAAAACACGAGGTTCGGACCAAAACCCAATCACCCATTCACCCACGAGCCTGAATATGTAATTAGTTTCGGAATCCGACCCCAAATCGAGGTCTAAATTCCCAAATTTGTAAAATCCCTAATTTCTACCCTTCAAGTACAAGATTTAAGCCTAGAAATCTAATGGGTGTTAATGGAAAATGAAGAAAACGAGTTTAAGAACACAAACCAAGAACTTGGTGGTGAAATACATGTTCTAAAATCGCCCCTAAGCTTCCTTGGTTTTGAAAATATGAAGTTATTGCTAAAATCTCGTTTTTCTACTGTTTTAAGTGGGCTAGATAGACCTCTACGCGTTCACATGAGGTCTGTCGCGTTCGCGTACCCTTGGGCCATATTGGCCTACGCGTTCGCGACTCTGCCTATGCATTCGCGTAGGCTCACCCCTCTCATGCCTTCACGTTCGCGTTCCTCTGGCCGCATTCGCATAGGGTTCCAGCTCCCCCCATCACCAGCTCCCTTAACATAGTGCGTTCGCGAGGGCCTAGATGCGTTCGCGTAGAGCAACCTACCCAGGGCTCTGCGTTCGCGTCGTGGCCAGTGTGTTCGCATAGAGTACCCAGGCCCCTTTCCCCATTTGTTCTTCGCATTTGCATGAGTTACCACGCGTTTGCATAGAGTAAAACACCAGACACCAGAAACAGCAACCTCACCAGATTTTCTAAGTCTAAAAACACTCTGACGCCTATCCGAAGCTCACCCGAGACCTCGGGGCTCCAAACCAAACATGTACACAACCTTAAAAATATCCTACGGACTTACTCGCACGATCAAATTGCCAAAATAATATCTTAAACAACGAATTTAGCATAAAAATCAAAGGAAAATCTCAAGAACTTTCAAAGTTTCAAATTTCACAACTACGGGTCCGAATCACGTCAAATGACCTCCGTTTCTTACCAAATTTTACAGGCATCACTCAAATACTATATTAAACTTGTATCGAGCTCCGGAACCAAAATACGGGCCCGATACCATCAATTTCATATATAATCAAATTTCCAAAAACTCTTATAATTTCAGTAAAATAATTTCTTTTGAAAATTCATTTCTCGGGCTTGGGACCTCGGAATTCAATTCCGGGAATACTCCCAAGTCCCATATTTTCCTACGGACCCTCGGGGACCGTCAAATCATGTGTCTGTCCCATTTACCCAAAATATTGGCCGAAATTATCTTAAATTCAATTTTAAAGGCACAATTAGCATTTTCCTCAATTTTTCACATAAAAGTTTTCCGGTTATACGCTCAGACTGTGCATGAAAAACGAGGTGAGACAAAAGGAGGTTTTCAAGGCCTCGAAACACAGTTTTGACTTATAAAATGAGAGATGACTTTTTGGATCATGACAGTATAATTTTAAAATAACACAGAGAGAACTTTAGTTATGTAATTTTGTTAAAATACATATGTTGTACCAATTACAAAGGAAGACAAAATAAGAATTTACCACCCATAGAGATTCTCCCTCATTATAAAACTTCAAGGCAAAAGAATCCTCCACGATGTTTTTTTAAAAAAATAATTGAACTATGGAGACCAACTGAACCATTTCCACTGATCGATCTAGGGGAAGATTACTACATTGTTCGCTTCAATAAAGAGGAAAACATGGTAAAATCTCTACAGAATGGACGTTGGTTCATATTTGGACACTTCCTCTCTATACAACGCTGGGAACCAAACTTTGTGGCAACAAAGGCAAGAGAATCCTTTACTGCTATTTGGATCAGGATTCCTCAACTCCCAACTGAGTTTTATGGCGGTGAAATACTAAAAAAGGTAGGGAGCACAATAGGCAGGCTTCTAAAAATTGATGCTTGCACCTCATCAACCTTAAGAGGTCGATATGCCCGATTATGCGTTGAACTCCCTCTCGACAAACCAGTGAAACCGTTTGTCTTCATAAGCTCACACAAGCAGCAAATTCTATATGAAGGAGAAGACTTATTATGTAAAAACTGCGGACATCTAGGCCACCCTACTAGACGGTGCAAACAATTGAGACACAACTTCACATAGGAGACATCATCAAAAAACAACAATACCCAACCAAATCCAGTGCATGAGGAAGAAGGAGATGGATGGAAAATTGTTTCTTTCATCAAAGAAAAGAAGAAAGAACCAGGAAAAAAATCAACCAAGATTAAGAAAAACACTCCGGTGACAGGTATAAACGTCAACATCTTTGATGCCAACACTAGTAAGTACTTGACCTCCCAAAATTTTGCTTATAAAAATAAGAACTCCTCAAACACAAATCTGTCAATATCAGAAGATCTTCTCAACCAAAACGTGAAGACAAAAAATCACTCTTCCCTATTACAAGAAACATACACGGTTTTGGACAATACCACTTTCAACGCCAATCAAATGCTTAAAAAAGATATTATTTTTTAT
>ML322745.1:0-13564 GCA_005239505.1 Nicotiana paniculata
TATATATTCTAATTTTTTATTAATTATATTGCAGATGACTCTGATGATGACATATGTAAAGATGTTTCTATTGAAAAGAAAGAAAAAGGTAGAATTCCTCTTCCACCTTTTGGGCTTGTACCATAAGAGATGCAAGATGATATTTGTTTAAATAAAGCACAAGCAATTGAAAAATTCAATGATCTTTATAATGCTACTGATTCTTGGCTAAAGTAGCTTGACTTTAACCACCAAGATTTCAAATTCATCACCTCAAATTCCTATATGGACCATGTCTTCCTATATTGAACTTATTTGAAGCCAATGCCATATTATATTTTTTATTTGGTGTTATATTATCATTTGAGAACTTTTATTATAACATTTTTGACTCGATAGTGTGAAAAATTGTCTTATTTGTATCAGTTTTCTATTGTATGAGAATTGTACTTTTATGTAATATCTTACCTAGACCTTTGGAGAGTATAACAGAGTTTTTTTGCTGCAATATATTCAGGACTTAGCAGACTTTTCCTTGTTTAATTGTATTGACTTAGATGACAACTCCTTATATTTGTTAAATATGTAAATTTTACTTCTAAAAGTATAACGAGTCAATGTTTGATTTTATATGAAAAATTAGATGATTTGGCACTCAAAGTCCAAACGTCATTCTTTTTCCTAGTTTATTTTTGCCACTTTGTTCATTTTCAGAAAGAAAGAAAAAAGTATAGAATATGGCTTCATAAACTTAAGTATTTTGGGAGATAAAGTGTTCTACCTTGAAATCAAACAAGACATCAAATACAAAAGTTATTAATCTCTAGATAAGTTTATAAAAGATCATCCTCTACAAAATGCTTTTTTTTGGGGCCGATAAATTTTCATTTCATGGTAAATTGACATGGTTATTAGAAAAAAGGGCATTACATGATCTTAAATATTTTATTTATGTTTAAACTATCCGAATTTGATAGTAGACCATAAATGAGATATATTGTCACTGGCCATGCACGTTACATGCTTGGTTGGTGACATATTTGTGCTTGTCAAATCTTAAGGTTTTCGTGAATTAATATTTATATATATTCTAATAGTGATATGTCATTACTGATACTCTTTCATTTTTCTGTAGAAACTTATGAAGACTATGCTATTGATGGACTTGATCTTGAGCTCGAGTCAATGAGTGAAGTAAGTGGTAGTGAAAAACTATCAAGGACTTCCAGCCATAACTCAACAGACTCTACTTTTGAGCCTGCTGAGGGTTGAAGAGATCCTCATTCGGGATCTGTCTCGTCCCGAGATGTAATAGCCAATCAAAAAGACATTCAAAGAAGCTATGCACCTTCAATGAATGTTAATGAAAATCGCCTTGGCCATATGTATTTTCAACATTCTCATATTGCCTCTCCTGTTGGAGAATTCCCTTGGTGGAAAAGGTGTGTAAACTTAATTTTTTTTAATAATTAGTTAGAAATTTTTAAATAACATGAGAATGTGTGACGTTAGGTCAGAGTTTGATGAACAAGAGGTTTTCCTTCTTTTTGATATAAGTTGAGACTATTTTTTAAAAGAATATATGTTTTAGTCACTTGGTATTCTTAATTTTTTATTTTAAAGTAATATTTTTTGATTTTTTTTTTGGATGTTTCAGATATATGAATTTAGTGAGAAGCATCCAGGACTTCAGACACTGAATAGCCTTGAATTATATCCTACAAGTTGGATGGTTGTTGCTTGGTATTTTTTTCTTCTTCCTATTTTTACCTTTGTAATAATTTCAAGTGAAATTCCAATAATACACTAATGAAAAAATTAAGTTTATTTTTTTCACATAACAATAAAATTTAACAATTCAATATCATATAGAAAATTGGAATTGATGTTAATGATAATTGTTTCTAAAAATTATTAAGGAAAAAATTATCTCCATTATTTATCTATTTATTCAATTTATAAAATTTGAGTTAATTTTCTCCAATTTTATTGTTAGGTACCCAATTGTCACGACCCAAAAATCAACTGTCGTGATGGCGCCTATCGTGGAACTAGGAAGGCCACTACTCAATATCTCAACACCTTAAAAACTTCGAAAATAAAGACAAAAGCGATTAATATTGAAGAAAGCCTTTTTGAAACATAAATAATCCGAAATACGTACAATTTATCCCAAAACTGGGGTGTCACACAGTAGATGAGCATCTATACTGGAATACAGTCTACTACAATGTCTAGGAAATAAAACTGAAGTATAGAAAAAGATATAGAGCGAGCGTCAAGGCCTACTAACGTCATGCAACTACCTCGATAGTCTCCAAATCCTGACCCCCCGATCAAAAGTCGTCGTGACCCGAAGCACCTGGATCTGCACACGAGGTGCAGGGTGTAACGTGAGTACAACCAACTCAATATGTAACAAGTCCAACCTTTGGACTGAAAGGTAGTGACGAACTCAACCGGTACAGTAAAAAATAGAAATAACAGTGCAGAAACGTAGGCATGCTTTAAAGTTAAATAGATAGTTCAAAACAGTACAATAGATCAAGTCTGAACAATGTGAAGAATATAACTATTTTACTTCTACATGCCAATACACATGATGACAACCTCATGTGCTCGCTCTCTCAAATACTCAACCACTCGGTACTGTATATGGCCTATAACGCCCCGGAAGATCCGTCCCAGAATATATACATCACTGACCATCATCCACCCAATACCGAAGAGTGTCAATCTAGCCCGCGGAGAAGATCCATCTCCAGGTATATGATGCTTCGGACAAGATCCATTCCCAAAGAAGATCCATACCTCAATAATGTCAATCGCGCTCACTAGGGGTGTGTACAGACTCCGGAGGGGCGCCTTCAGCCCAAGCGCTATAGAAAATCAATATAACTGCGGCGGCGTGCAGTCCGGTACCATAACTATCACTCATAGTCAGGCTCTCGGCTTCACTCAGTCATTGATCTCTCCAGTATCACTCACGGGCCCATAATGTCATGAAAGTAGCACGAAACCAATGATATTATGTATAAATAAATAACAACAGAGAATGGAATATGATATAAGATGCATAAATAAAATGTCAATGAAATCAATAAGATGACAGCAAGACACGACCACTATGGGTGCCAACAGTACCGACATAAAGCCTAAACATGATATCTAGCATGATCGACAACTCGATTACTTTATCACATGATGAAAACACGGATATCAACCAAATAAAATCACTACACGGTGCCGTGGAATCAACCAACTCATAATTCCCACGGTGCACGCCCGCATGCCCGTCACTTGGCATATGCGTCACCTCAATACCAATTACATAATACATAATGTGGGGTTTTGAACCCTTAGAACCAAGCTCGAAAGTGTTACTCACCTCAATCCAGGCAAAAATCTACTCCAAAATGTCTTTGCCTCTCAAATCGGTCTCCAAACATCCCGAATCTAGCCATAAGTAGTACGATATAATTAATATAAGCTAAAGGGAACTATTCCACAAGAAAATACTAAATTATAGCTAAAACTAAAAAATCGGCTCAAATCCGACCACCGGGCCCACATCTCTAAATACGATAAAAGTCACAAAACTCGAAAACCCATTCAGTCACCAGTCTAACCATATCAAATTTACTAAAATCCGACACCAAATAGTCCTTCAAATCCCTAAAATTCATTCTCCAAATCCCTAACCTCAAACCCCTAAATTTCACCTCAACACCACACAATCTAGGTGGGAAAAACAATGGGGAAACAAGATTATTGATAAAAAATGAGTACAAGAAGCTTAAATCAGTAATCCCCTCGAAAATTCTCTCCAAAATCGCCTAAGTCCGATTTCAAAATGTTGAAATGAGACTAAAATCGCGAACCCTTGCTTTTAAACATTCCGCCTAGGCCTTTCGCACATGCAACCACTCATCCGAACCTGCGGAACTGCTTCTGCGGCTAAACTCCACTTATGCGGAATGCACTTACCCAGCTGACTTCGCTTCTGCGATCTTGGACCGCATTTGCGAACAACGCAGGTGCGGAAAATGTAATCGCACCTGCGGAACCAACCGTATCTGCGCCCTTCTGCCCGGTTTTACGACCGCTCAGGTGAGCGAGAATCTTCTCCCCTCCGATCTCTGCTCACCTCTCCCTTGGCCGCTTCTGCAGATCAATGCCCCGGAAGATCCGTCCCAGAATATATACATCACTGACAATCAGCCACCCAATACCGAAGAGTGCCAATCCAACCCGCTGAGAAGATCCATCTCCAGGTATATGATGCTACGGACAAGATCCATGCCCAAAGAAGATCCATACCTCAATAATGTCAATCGCACTCACTAGGGGTGTGGACAGACTCCGAAGGGGCGCCTTCAGCCCAAGCGCTATCAAAAATAAATATAACTGCTGCGGCGTGCAGTCCGATACAATAACTATCACTCATAGTCAGGCTCTCGGCTTCACTCAGTCATTGATCTCTCCAGTATCACTCACGGGCCCATAATTTCATGAAAGTAGCACGAAAACAATGATATTATGTATCAATAAATAACAACAGAGAATGGGATATGATATAAGATGCATAAATATGACTAAGTACAAAATGTCAATGAAATCAATAAGATGACAGAAAGAAATGACCACTATGGGTGCCAACAGTACCGACATAAAGCCTAAACATAATATCTAGCATGATCGACAACTCGATTACTTTATCACATGATGAAAACACAGATATCAACCAAATAAAATCACTACACGGTGCCGTGGAATCAACCAAGTCACAATTTCCATGGTGCACGCCCGCACGCCCGTCACTTGGCATATGCGTCACCTCAATACCAATTACATAATACATAATGTGGGGTTTTGAACCCTTAGAACCAAGTTCGAAAGTGTTACTCACCTCAATCCAGGAAAAACTCTACTCCCAAATGTCTTTGCCTCTCAAATCGGTCTCCAAACATCCCGAATCTAGCCATAAGTAGTACGATATAATTAATATAAGCTACAGGGAACAATTCCACAAGAAAATACTAAATTATAGCTAAAAATAAAAAATCGGCTCGAATCCGACCACCGGGCCCACATCTCTAAATACGATAAGAGTCACAAAACTCGAAAGCCCACTCACTCACGAGTCTAACCATATGATATTTTCTAAAATCCGACACCAAATGGTCCTTCAAATCCCTAAAATTCATTCTCCAAATCCCTAACCTCAAACCCCTAAATTTCACCTCAACACCACACAATCTAGGTGGGAAAAACAATGGGGAAACAAGATTATTGATAAAAAATGAGTACAAGAAGCTTAAATCAGTAATCCCCTCGAAAATTCTCTCCAAAATCGCCTAAGTCCGAATTCAAAATGTTGAAATGAGACTAAAATCGCGAACCCTTGCTTTTAAACATTCTGCCTAGGCCTTTCGCACATGCAACCACTCATCCGAACCTGCGGAACTGCTTCTGCGGCTAAACTACACTTCTGCGAAATGCACTTACCCAGCTGACTTCGCTTCTGCGATCATTGGAGCGCATTTGCGAACAGCGCAGGTGCGGAAAATGTCATCGCACCTGCAGAACCAACCGTATCTGCGCCCTTCTGCCCGGTTCTGCGACCGCTCAGGTGAGCGAGAATCTTCGCTTGCGATCTCTGCTCACCTCTCCCTTGGCCGCTTCTACGGATCCATGCCCCGGAAGATCGGTCCCATAATATATACATCACTGACCATCAGCCACCCAATACCGAAGAGTGCCAATCCAACCCGCGGAGAAGATCCATCTCCAGGTATATGATGCTTCGGACAAGATCCATGCCCAAAGAAGATCCATACCTCAGTAATGTCAATCGCGCACAGTAGGTGTGTGTACAGACTCCGGAGGGGCGCCTTCAGCCCAAGCGCTATCAAAAATCACTATAACTGTTGCGGTGCAGTGCGATACCATAACTATCACTCAAAGTCAGGCTCTCGGCTTCATTCGGTCATTGATCTCTCCAGTATCACTCACGGGCCCATAATGTCATGAAAGTAGCACGAAAACAATGATATTATGTATCAATAAATAACAACAGAGAATGGAATATGATATAAGATGCATAAATATGACTAAGTACAAAATGTCAATGAAATCAATAAGATGACAGCAAGAAACGACCACTATGGGTGCCAACAGTACCGACATAAAGCCTAAACATAATATCTAGCATGATCGACAACTCGATTACTTTATCACATGATCAAAACACGGATATCAACCAAATAAAATCACTACACGGTGCCGTGGAATCAACCAAGTCACAATTCCCACGGTGCACGACCGCACGCCCGTCACTTGGCATATGCGTCACCTCAATAGCAATTACATAATACATAATGTGGGGTTTTGAACCCTTAGAACCAAGTTCGAAAGAGTTACTCACCTCAATCCAGGCAAAACTCTACTCCCAAATGTCTTTGCCTCTCAAATCGGTCTCCAAACATCCCAAATCTAGCCATAAGTAGTACGATATAATTAATATAAGCTAAAGGGAACAATTCCACAAGAAAATACTAAATTATAGCTAAAAATAAAAAATCGGCTCAAATCTGACCACCGGGCCCACATCTCTAAATACGATAAAAGTCACAAAACTCGAAAGCCCATTCACTCACGAGTCTAACCATATGATATTTTCTAAAATCCGACACCAAATGGTCCTTCAAATCCCTAAAATTCATTCTCCAAATCCCTAACCTCAAACCCCTAAATTTCACCTCAACACCACACAATCTAGGTGGGAAAAACAATGGGGAAACAAGATTATTGATAAAAAATGAGTACAAGAAGCTTAAATCAGTAATCCCCTCGAAAATTCTCTCCAAAATCGCCTAAGTCCGAATTCAAAATGTTGAAATGAGACTAAAATCGCGAACCCTTGCTTTTAAACATTCTACCTAGGCCTTTTGCACATGCAACCACTCATCCGAACCTGCGGAACCGCTTCTGCGGCTAAACTCCACTTCTGCGGAATGCACTTACCCAGCTGACTTCGCTTCTGCGATTCTTGGACCGCATTTGCGAACAGTGCAGGTGCGGAAAATGTCATCGCACTTGCGGAACCAACCGTATCTGCGCCCTTCTGCCCGGTTCTGCGACCACTCAGGTGAGCGAGAATCTTCGCCCCTGCGATCTCTGCTCACCTCTCCCGTGGCCGCTTCTGCGGATCCATGCCCCAGAAGATCCATCCTAGAATATAAACATCACTGACCATCAGCCACCCAATACTGAAGAGTGCCAATCCAACCCGCGGAGAAGATCCATCTCCAGGTATATGATGCTTCGGACAAGATCCATGCCCAAAGAAGATCCATACCTCAATAATGTCAATCGCGCTCACTAGGGGTGTGTACAGACTCCGGAGGGGCGCCTTCAGCCCAAGCGCTATCAAAAATCAATATAACTGCTGCGGCGTGCAGTCCTATACCATAACTATCACTCATAGTCAGGCTCTCAGCTTCACTCAGTCATTGATCTCTCCAGTATCACTCACGGGCCCATAATGTCATGAAAGTAGAACGAAAACAATGATATTATGTATCAATAAATAACAACAGAGAATGGAATATGATATAAGATGCATAAATATGACTAAGTACAAAATGTCAATAAAATCAATAAGATGACAGCAAGAAACGACCACTATGGGTTCCAACAGTACCGACATAAAGCCTAAACATGATATCTAACATGATCGACAACTCGATTACTTTATCACATGATGAAAAAACGGATATCAACCAAATAAAATCACTACACGGTGCCGCGGAATCAACCAAGTCACAATTCTCACGGTGCACGCCCGCACGCCCGTGACTTGGCATATGCGTCACCTTAATACCAATTACATAATACATAATGTGGGGTTTTGAACCCTTAGAACCAAGTTCGAAAGAGTTACTCACCTCAATCCAAGCAAAAATCTACTCCCAAATGTCTTTGCCTCTCAAATCGGTCTCCAAACATCCCGAATGTAGCCATAAGTAGTATGATATAATTAATATAAGCTAAAGGGAACAATTCCACAAGAAAATACTAAATTATAGCTAAAAATAAAAAATCGGCTCAAATCCGACCACCGGGCCCACATCTCTAAATACGATAAAAGTCACAAAACTCGAAAGCCCATTCACTCACGAGTCTAACTATATCAAATTTACTAAAATCCGACACCAAATGGTCCTTCAAATCCCTAAAATTCATTCACCAAATCCCTAACCTTAAACCCCTAAATTTCACCTCAACACCACACAATCTAGGTGGGAAAAACAATGGGGAAACAAGATTATTGATAGAAAAATGAGTACAAGAAGCTTAAATCAGTAACCCCCTCAAAAATACTCTCCAAAATTGCCTAAGTCCGAATTCAAAATGTTGAGATGAGACTAAAATCGCGAACCCTTGCTTTTAAACATTCTGCCTAGGCCTTTCGCACATGCAACCACTCATCTGAATCTGCGGAACCGCTTCTGCGGGTAAACTCCACTTCTGCGGAATGCACTTACCCAGCTGACTTCGCTTCTGCGATTCTTGGACCGCATTTGCGAAGAGTGCAGGTGTGGAAAATGTCATCGCACCTGCGGAACCAACCGTATATGCACCCTTCTGCCTGGTTCTGCGACCACTAAGGTGAGCGGGAATTTTCGCCCCTGCGATCTCTGCTCACCTCTCCCGTGGACGCTTCTGCGGATCCATGCCCCGGAAGATCTGTCCGAGAATATAAACATCACTGACCATCAGCCACCCAATACTGAAGAGTGCCAATCCAACCCGCGGAGAAGATCCATCTCCAGGTATATGATGCTTCGGACAAGATCAATTCCCAAAGAACATCCATACCTCAATAATGTCAATCACGCTCACTAGGGGTGTGTAAAGACTCCGGAGGGGCGCCTTCACCCCAAGCGCTATCAAAAATCAATATAACTGCTGCGGCTTGCAGTTCGATACCATAACTATCACTCATAGTGAGGCTCTCGGCTTCACTCAGTCATTGATCTCTCCAGTATCACTCACGGGCCCATAATGTCATGAAAGTAGCACGAAAACAATGATATTATGTATCAATAAATAAAATCAGAGAATGGAATATGATATAAGATGCATAAATATGACTAAGTACAAAATGTCAATGAAATCAATAAGATGACAGAGAGAAAAGACCACTATGGGTGCCAACAGTACCGACATAAAGCCTAAACATGATATCTAGCTTGATCGACAACTCGATTACTTTATCACATGATGAAAACATGGATATCAACCAAATAAAATCAATACACGGTGTCGTGGAATCAACCAGGTCACAATTCTCACGGTGCACACCCGCACGCCCGTCACTTGGCATATGCGTCACCTCAATACCAATTACATAATACATAATGTGGGGTTTTGAACCCTTAGAACCAAGTTCGAAAGTGTTCCTCACCTCAATCCAGGCAAAAATCTACTCCAAAATGTCTTTGCCTCTCAAATCAGTCTCCAAACATCCCGAATCTAGCCATAAGTAGTACGATATAATTAATATAAGCTAAAGGGAACAATTCCACAAGAAATACTAAATTATAGCTAAAAATAAAAAATAGGCTCAAATCCGACCAGCGGGCCCACATCTCTAAATACGATAAAAGTCACAAAACTCGAAAGCCCATTCACTCACGAGTCTAACCATATCAAATTTACTTAGATCCGACACCAAATGGTCCTTCAAATCCCTAAAATTCATTCTCCAAATCCCTAACCTCAAACCCCTAAATTTCACCTCACCACCACACAATCTTAGTTGGAAAAACAATGGGGAAACAAGATTATTGACAAAAAATGAGTACAAGAAGCTCAAATCAGTAATCCCCTCAAACATTCTCTCCATAATCGCTTAAGTCCGAATTCAAAATGTTGAAATGAGACTAAAATCCCGAACCCTTGCTTTTAAACATTCTGCCTAGGCCTTTCGCACATGCAACCACTCATCCGAACCTGCGGAACCGCTTCTGCGGCTAAACTCCACTTCTGCGGAATGCACTTACCCAGCTGACTTCGCTTCTGCGATTCTTGGACCGCATTGGCGAACAGTGCAGGTGCGGAAAATGTCATCGCACGTGCGGAACCAACCGTATCTGCGCCCTTCTGCCCGATTCTGCGACCACTCAGGTGAGCTAGAATCTTCGCCCCTGTGATCTCTGCTCACCTCTCCCGTGGCCGCTTCTGCGGATCCATGCCCCGGAAGATCCATCCCAGAATATAAACATCACTGACCATCAGCCACCCAATACTGAAGAGTGCCAATCCAACCCGCGGAGAAGATCCATCTCCAGGTATATGATGCTTCGGACAAGATCCATGCCCAAAGAACATCCATACCTCAATAATGTCAATCGCGCTCACTAGGGGTGTGTACAGACTCCGGAGGGGCGCCTTCACCCCAAGCGCTATCAAAAATCAATATAACTGCTGCGGCGTGCAGTTCGATACCATAACTATCACTCATAGTGAGGCTCTCGGCTTCACTCAGTCATTGATCTCTCCAGTATCACTCACGGGCCCGTAATGTCATGAAAGTAGCACGAAAACAATGATATTATGTATCAATAAATAACAACAGAGAATGGAATATCATATAAGATGCATAAATATGACTAAGTACAAAATGTCAATGAAATCAATAAGATGACAGCAAGAAACGACCACTATGGGTGCCAACAGTACCGACATAAATCCTAAACATGATATCTAGCTTGATCGACAACTCGATTACTTTATCACATGATGAAAACACGGATATCAACAAAATAAAATCACTACACGGTGTCGTGGAATCAACCAAGTCACAATTCTCACAGTGCACACCCGCACGCCCGTCACTTGGCATATGCGTCACCTCAATACCAATGACATAATACATAATGTGGGGTTTTGAACCCTTAGAACCAAGTTCGAAAGTGTTACTCACCTCAATCGAGGCAAAAATCTTCTCCAAAATGTCTTTGCCTCTCAAATCGGTCTCCAAACATCCCGAATTTAGCCATAAGTAGTACGATATAATTAATATAAGCTAAAGGGAACAATTCCACAAGAAAATACTAAATTATAGCTAAAAATAAAAAATCGGCTCAAATCCGACCACCGGGCCCACATCTCTAAATACGATAAAAGTCAAAAAACTCGAAAGCCCATTCACTCACGAGTCTAACCATATCAAATTTACTAAAATCCGACACCAAATGGTCCTTCAAATCCCTAAAATTCATTCTCCAAAACTCTAACCTCAAACCCCTAAATTTCACCTCAACACCACACAATCTAGGTGGGAAAAACAATGGGGAAACAAGATTATTGATAAAAAATGAGTACAAGAAGCTCAAATTAGTAATCCCCTCAAACATTCTCTCCAAAATCGCTTAAGTCCGAATTCAAAATGTTGAAATGAGACTAAAATCGCGAACCCTTGCTTTTAATCATTCTGCCTAGGCCTTTCGCACATGCAACCACTCATCCGAACCTGCGGAACCGCTTCTGCGGCTAAACTCAACTTCTGCGAAATGCACTTACCCAGCTGACTATGCTTATGCGATCCTTGGACCGCATTTGCAAACAGCGCAGGTGCGGAAAATGTCATCGCACCTGCGGAACCAACCTAATCAGCGCCCTTCTGCCCAGTTCTGCGACCGCTCAGGTGAGCGAGAATCATCGCCCCTGCGATCTCTGCTCACCTCTCCCTTCGCCGCTTCTGCGGCTCTTGCCCCTCTTCTTCCAACTTGCACCTGCGGTGCCACTCTATAGGTGCGGTTACACCAGTAGCAGCAACACTCGGCTGCTTCATCAACTCGAAACCAAGTCCGTTAATCACCTGAAATCAACCTGAGGCCTTCGAGGCCTCAACCAAACTTACCAACAAGCCCTAAATCATGATACGAACTTAGTCGAATCCTCAAATTACCTCAAACAACACCAAAAACATGAATTACACACGGACAAGCCTAGTGAACTTTGAAATTTCCAAATTCCACAAACGACGCCCAAAAATATCAAATCACGTTGTCGCGCCCCCTTTTTCCTCGCATGGGTTAGGTGCAGAGAGATCGAGTTTATGACATTTTGGACAACTCCTTAAAGGAAGAGGTTTATGGAAAATTCGCCACCTAATGATTTTGTGGTGCGTTAGGGAACCTAGAGTAGATAACTCATGAACTAGTTTGCATTACCAGAGATTGGGTAAGGGCTTAAAGTTATCCTAAGGGGAAGGTGTTAGGCACCCCTCAAGATCCACAAATGTGGGTCCCAGCCAAGAAGTTTTGTGAATTTGGACGGTAAGCAAATAGCAAGTAAGGTTCATATCAGAGGGGATTTCAAATAAGTATGAAAATATTTAAAGGTTTTGGGAAACATTAGAGTAAAAACCTTTGAAAAGAATTGTCCTAGGTTCAATGTAATACGGATCACATCAATGCAATACCCGGTATGTCACATCCTTAATGAGGGGCTACACGTGCTACTAGCGCACCAGTCATCATATCTGTATTCTACCCTTCCCACCCCGTAGAGGTTATTTAAAGAAGCACGTGCTGGTCACTAAAGCTTATTGCGTGCTATTAACCGTCCCATCCTATAAGTCCTGGGGTTATTTAGGACTACTAATCCTACAATGTGAGTACTAGGATGAACCCCTAGGCTTTAAAAGGATAAAATTCTAAGCGACATGTAAAACAAATAGGACTACAGATATAGGAACACATAAAGGCAGTTAGAGGGCTCATAGATCCCTCCACAGGTAAACACATAAATAGCACGTCTCAAACACAACCAAGGTCTCAAAGACATGAGTTTTTAGTTGGAAAACAGTAGGTTTTGGGTTTCTTGAAACTCAGTAATAAAGCAGGAAGTTGAAAGGGACAGATTAGTTTTGAGAAGAGTGATTGATTAAAAATCTAGTAATTTAAAGACATTACCAGGAATCGAAAGGTGCTTCGCAGTTTTGAAGTCTTCAATAAAAGGATATGAACAACTTTTAGAAAATCGGTAATCAGAAGTAAAGCATGATTTTAAATAAAGCAGAGTAATTTCAAACAGGAATGACTCATTTTTAAATCCAATAATTTAAAATAGGGTAAGAACTAGTAGTTTAAAGGAGTTTTAGTAAAAAAAAGAGTGAGTGCACAATTTCAAAACCCAATAATTTTAAAACAAAACAAGGATTAAAACAGAATGATCTTGAAGAGAGTGAACTGATTCTAAAATCCAGTAACTTGAAAAACACACGGAACATGGGTATAATAAAATTCAGCAAAGAGGAAGTAAGGGCATGATTGGTGATTGGTCCGGTTTATGGTCCTGAAAACTTTCTCAGGGTCTGATAAGGCTTCAATTAATTCACCAGTCCTCGATGAGTTTCTAGGGATGCACCTGCAACACTTAGCAAACGTTAAACGTTCAATGTGAAAACGAAAATTTTAAAGAAAATTGACTATGTTTCAGAATTTTGTATTTCTTTCAACTCAATTGATAATACCGTTAATTCCCCGGCAACGGCGCCAAAATTTGATCA
>ML322745.1:13969-31098 GCA_005239505.1 Nicotiana paniculata
TAGGAGTCTATTTATAGGTTTAGGGTGAACCCTAACCGTGTAGGAGACTTCTATTTCAACCGGGAAACACTTAACTCGTCAAAACTCGGACTTGGGCGAAACTGGGGTACCCGGGCGTTTGGGCTCTAACGCACCCCTAAAACCAGGGCAGGCCTGGCGTTAGGGCCCTAACGCCCCCTTAACGCCAGGGGGTACCAGGCTTTATGGGGCAAACGCCCCCCTAACGCCAGGGGGTGCCACGCTTTAGGAGGCAAACGCCCAGCTATCGCCCGGGTGTCTCCTTTTGCGTATTTTCCACGTATTTGCATCCCTTTAGCTCCGTTTCCATCTCCAATACACCTACACATAAAATAAACTCCCTTAGGCACATAACAAGTGTATGTTTATCATTAATGCGCATAAAATGTAAGGTATATCACATGTTAAACTATGCAATTTAGTCTCGCATCAGGTAACGTGAGTACACCAACTCAGAAGTAATGAACCCAAACTATGGGCTGAGAAGTAGTGACAGACAAAACCTCAAAATTTTATAATAAACAATATACAGAATTTAGACATGCTAATAGTTTATCAGAATGAGTAAACATGCCAAGTATGCCAGTATACTCTACATGCCATCATAAAACATATGTATGAAACAAATATGGATATGCACATAGTGCTCACAGCTGTCCCACAGAAGTCCACTCACTACTATATATGGCTCTTAGGCCCAGAGAAGTTTCATCCCGAAATGTGCATAAAAACCGGTGACCGTAGTCACTCCGTACTGAGGAAAAAGGCCAATCCAGCCCCAGCGGAGAGAGCCCATCTCTGGAATACAACACTCGGACAAGATCCATGTCCAGTGACGATCCCTCCCTCACATAACATCCACTTCGGACACGATCCATTCCCAGGGAAAATCCATCATCAATATCAATGTGCTTACTAGGGGTGTAAATACTCCAGAGGGGACCTAGTGGCCCAAGCGCCATATCAAGCCAATGAAGGTATGATTTAAATATCGTTGTAGTGTGCAGTACATTCTCATAACTGTCTCAATAACAGGCTCTCGGCGTCACTCAGTCATTACTCTTCAGTCTCACTCACATGGATCACAAATGCCTCCATCAGCGCGAAACAATGATAAGTATGCATATAATTAACAATACTAGCCTGGGATATGACATCAAAGAATCAGTAAATGAGACAGCAATATACGACCACTCGGGCCTCAGCATTTCCGGCGTGAAGCCTAGCATTTGTACTTAACATGATTTCTAACATGTTCACAATTACCACATTAATAGAAGCACATATATCGTCATGGAATGATCACTAAGCGGTGCCATGGGATAAGCCATGCCACAATTACTCGGTGCACGCCCTCACGCCTGTCACTTGGCATGCGCGTCACCTCAACAATACTCATAAATCATTAAACTCGGGGTTTCAAACCCTCAGAACCAAGTTTGGAAACGTTGATTACCTCAAAACTGGCTAAAATACTATTCCGCAGTGCCCTTGCTTCTAAATCCGGCCTCTCAGTGCTCCAAATCTACCAAGTCCAGATTTTTGTCATCAAAGTATGCTTAAGGAATGAATTCCAATTGCAAAGTACCAAATTTAGCTCAAAACCCGAAATTAGTCAAAACCCGACCCCCGGGCCCGCGTCCTGAAACATAGAAATTTTTATACAAAACTGTTCTTCATCATCTCACGAGTCCACACATATAAGGAACACTAAAATCAGAGTTCGTTTGACCCCTACAATCGATTCCTAAATGTCACGACCCGAAAATCCCACCATCGGGCTGTGATGGCGTCTAACGTTGAACCCGGAAGACAAGCCAACGTGTACAGTTAAACTAACATGATAACATCGAATTAACAGATTAGGCTAAAAACAGTTCACAACTTAACAGCGGAAATAAATAAAGTTTCAAAACTAAGTAAAGACAGCATAATACAATGTCGCAATAATTTTCCAAAACGTGGAGTCACAAACTCACGAACTGTCTATAGGAGTGCTAAATACAAAGTCTGAAATGAAATACATGACTGTCTCTGAAAACTAGAGGAAAAGCAAGACAGAAATAAAGAACAAGGGATAGGAGAGACGCCAAGGCCCACGAACGCCAGCGGGTATACCTTGAAGCCTCTAGGTTGAACTGAAGGACACTCCCACTAGTGATGTCCACTGGGTCCGGCTGCGTAATCTGCACAACATAAAGAAGTGCAGGTGTAGCATCAGTACAACCGACCCCATGTACTGAGTAAGTGCCGAGCCTAACCTCGGCGAAGTAGTGACGAGGCTAGGACACGACAACAAAATGTACATGTGCAGTTCAATAGTATAGTAGAAACTAAACAAGAATACAACTACGGGGGAGAACATGCTGGGGGTAAGAGATAACAAATACTGAAATGACGGAAACGAAAAAAATAGTCTAAATTATCCGAAAATAATAACGGGAATTGACAACACAAATTAAACAGTGAAAAGATACGCACGGCATGTCCCCTCGTGCATAATAATATAAAATATGGCACGGAATGTCCCCTCGTGCGCAAAACAACATAACATGGCACGGAATTTCCCCTCGCGCATAAAACAACATAAACATGGCAAGAAATGTCCCCTCGTGCATAAAACAATATAAACATGGCACAAAATGTCCCCTCGTGCATAAAACAACATAAACATGGCACGGAATGTCCCCTCGTGTATAAAACAACATAACATGGCACTGAATGTCCCCTCGTGCATAAAACAACATAAACATGGCACGGAATGTCCCATCGTGCATAAAACAACATAAACATGGCACGGAATGTTCCCTAGTGCATAAAGAAACATAAACATGGCACGAAATGTACCCTCGTGCATAAAACAACATAAACACGGCACGGAATGTCCCTTCGTGCATAACAAAATAAATATGGCACGGCATCACCCTTCGTGTTTTCACACTCTTCCTCACCAAAACAATGACAATATCAATGGCAAGGAATACAGCATAGTGGAAATAAAATTCAAAACCACCCGGCAAGGGGAAAGTATCAGTCAATATCGTAAAGATTGCCCGGCAATGGTATCAGCTATAACCAATCATTTCAAATATATCCTTTACAATTGGGTTCTCAATCGAACCAATACATCATGAGTTCATTAACCAGAGTTTTCAACATTAATCCACTTCCAAGTAGACAATTGCATATTATAACGAACATGGAAGTAATAATAAGTTTTTTGACCCTTTACACACCCCGTTAGCTACCCGAAACTAACCCGAGCCCTCGGGTCTCCAAACCAAAAACACACACGACTCCCAAATCATCCTACAAACTTATTCCACCATTTAAATCACCAAAATATCATCAAAAACAAGGAATTAAACCTCAAATCTCCTAGAATTTTCTCAAAACTTCATAAGGCTTAATTATTCCTATTTTGATCCGAAACTCGTCATTTCAAGTCAGTTTTACACCAAATTTCACAGATAACTCACATAACATATATTCAACCTGTTCCGGGCTCTGGAACCATAATACGGGCCCGATAACACAGTTTTCACATTAATTATCATTTTCAAAAGTTTTTATTATTTCCAGAAAACAATTTTCTTTAAAAATTAATTTACCAGGCTTGGGACCTCAGAATTCGATTCCGGGCATACGTCCGAGTCCCATATTTTTCTACGGACCCTCCAGGACCTTCAAATCACGGGCCCGGGTCCGTTTACCAAAAATGTTGACCAAAGTCAACTTTATTCCATTAATTATCATAAATTCAACAATTCAACACATTTCCACTTAAAAGCTTCACGGCTACGCGTCCAGGCTATGCACACATATCGATGTGATATTAACGGAGGCTTTCGGGGCCTCGAAATACAATTTTTTATAAATTATACAATCTCCACCTCTAAAACAACCGTTTGTCCTCGAACGGACATAGAAAAGTACCTGAATCGGGGAAAATGTGGGGATAACGGCTCCGTATATCGGGCTCGGACTCCCAAGTAGCTGCCTCAAAAGGATGACCTCTCCATTGAACACGAACCGATGGATAAATCTTCGATCTCAACTGTCACACCTGCCGATCTAATATGGCTATCGGCTCCTCCTCATAAGACAGATCCTTGTCCAACTGGACACCACTGAAGTCAAGTACATGAGATGGGTCCGCAATATACCTCCGGAGCATAGACACGTGAAATACTGGATGCACGGCTGACAAACTAGGTCGCACGGCAAGTCTGTAGGCCACCTCCCCTCCTTTGTCCAGAATCTCAAAAGCACCAATGTACCTAGGGCTCAACTTGCCCTTCTTTCCGAATCTCATCACGCCCTTCATGGGAGACACTAGAAGAAATACCCGGTCGCCTATCATAAATGTTAAATCTTGAACTCTGCGATCCGCATAACTCTTCTACCTGGACTTAGATATACAAAGTCTATCCTGAATGATCTTCACCTTATTCAAGGCATCATGGACTAACTCAGAACCCAACAATCTAGCCTCTCCCGGCTCAAACCATCCGACTGGAGACCGACACCATCTACCATACAACGCCTCGTGCGGAGCCATCAGAATGCTCGACTGATAGCTGTTGTTGTAGGCAAACTCAACTAAGTCAATAACACAAGCTCACAACATATCCTCCAACATCTGAATAGTGCGCTCCGACTGCCGTCCGTCTGAGGATGAAATGCGGTGCTCAAATCAATCTGGGTGCCCAACTCTCGCTGAAATACTCTCCAGAAATGGGAGGTAAACTGAGTACCTCGGTCTGATATATTGGATATGGGCACACCATACAGCCTAACAATCTCTCTCATATTGATCCTCGCCAACTTCTGTACTGAATACGAAACTGATACTGGAATGAAGTGCGCTGACTTGGTCAGCCTATCCACAACGACCCATACTACATCAAACATCCTCTGAGTCCTTGGGAGTCAAACTACAAAGTCCATGGTGATACGCTCCCACTTCCACTCGAGAAGCTGAATCTGTTGCATCAAACCACCGGGTCTCTGGTGCTCGTACTTAACCTGCTGACAATTCAAGCACCGAGCTACATAAGCTACAATATCCTTCTTCATTCTATGCCACCAATAATGCTTCCGCAAGTCCTGGTACATCTTTGCGGCGCCCGGATGAATAGAATACCTGGAACTATGGTCCTCATGTAGTATCAACTCACGAATGCCATCGACATTGGGTACACAAATACGACCCTGCATCCTCAATACTCCGTCAGCATCAACTGTAACCTGCTTGGTATCCCCGTGCCTGACTCTATCTCTAGGAACACATAAATGGCGATCATCATACTGCCTGGCCCGAATACGGTCATAAGATGAAGAATGGACCACGGTATGGGCCTGAACACTGCCAGTCTCAGAAACCTCCAGTCTCACAAATCGATTGGCTAACACCTGAACATCCAAACCAAGAGGTCGCTCTGCGACTGATAAATAGGCAAGACTACCCATACTAGCTGACTTCTGGCTCAAAGCATCGGCCACCACATTGGCCTTCCCCGGATGATAAAGAATGGTAATATCATAATCCTTCAGCAACTCTAACCATCTCCTCTTTCTCATGTTCAACTCCTTCTGTTTAAACAAATACTGCAAGCTCTTATGATCCGTGAACACCTCACATGGCATACCATACAAGTAATGCCTCTGAATCTTCAATGCATGCACAATAGCTGCTAACTCAAAGTCATGAACTGGATAGATCTTCTCATGGACCTTCAACTAACGAGCGCATAGGCTATAACCTTGCCATCCTGCATCAACACTGCACCAAGCCTAAACCGTTAAGCATCACAATACACAGTATACGATCCTGAACCTATGGGAAAAACCAACACTGGTGCCGTGGTCAAGGCTGTCTTGAGCTTTTGAAAGCTCGTCTCACACTCATCAAACCACCTGAAATGGGAATTCTTCTGAGTCAACCTGGTCATCGGGGCTGCAATGGATGAAAATCCCTCCACAAACCGGCGATAAAAACATGCTAAGCCCAAGAAACTCCGGATCTCTATAGCTGAGGTGGGTCTACGCCAATCTCTGACTGCTGAAATCTTCTTAGGATCTACCTGAACACCCTCTAATGATACCACCTGGACTAGAAAGGCAACTAAACTCAATCAGAACTCACACTTGAAAAATTTGGCGTACAACTAACTATCCCTAATAATCTGGAGGACGACTCTAAGGTGCTGCTCATGCTCCTCTCGGCTGCGAGAGTATACCAATATATCATCAATGAAAACAATCACGAATAAGTCCAAATAAGGCATGAACACTCGGTGCATCAACTCCATAAAAGCAGCGGGGGCATTCATCAGCAAAAATGACATCACCAAGGACTCATAATGCCCATAACGAGTGTGAAAAGTTATCTTAGGGACATCAGACGGCCTAATCCTCAACTGATGGTAACCAGATCTCAAGTTAATGTTAGAAAACACTGAAGCACCCTGAAGCTGGTCGAATGAATCACCCATCCTCGACAAAGGATACTTGTTCTTAATAGTAACCTTATTCAACTGCCGGTAGTCAATACACATCCTAATCGAGCCATCTTTCTTCTTGAAAACAGTACTGAAGAACCCCAATGAGAGACACTAGGCCTAATGAAGCCTTTATCCAAAAAATCCTGCAACTGATCTTTCAACTCCTTCAACTCTGACGGGGCCATACGATACCGCGGAATAGAAATAGGCTGCGTGCCCTGAGCTAGCTCAATACAAAAATCAATATCCCTGTCGTGTGGCATACCCAGCAGGTCAGCAGGGAAAACCTCTGGAAACTCACGAACCACGGGCCTCGACTCCAGGGAAGGAAGCTCGGTGATAGAATCATGAACATAGGCCAGATAGGCCAAACAACCCTTCCCGACCATGCGCTGAGCCATCATATAAGATATAACTCTACCAGAAGAATGACTAGGAGTTCCCTTCCACTCCAAACGAGGCAGCCTTGGCAAAACCAAGGTCACTGTCTTGGCATGACAATCCGGAATAGCATAATAGGGAGATAACCAATCCATCCCCAATATAACATCTAAGTCAACCATATCAAGAAGCAAAAGATCAACCTGAGTCACCAGACCACCAATGACTACTAAGAAATCACGGTAGACTCGATCTACCACTATAGAATCACCCACCAGTGTAGAAACATGCCCAACAGTACTCAAGGAATCACGGGGCAAACTCAAATAAGGGGCAAAATATGAAGACACATAGGAGAATGTAGAACCCGGATCAAATAACACCGAAGCCTCTCGGCTGAAAACTTAAACTGTAACTGGAATAACTGCATCACAAGCCTCAGCATCAGGCCTGGCATGAAAAGCATAGCACCGGGGCTGAGCCCCTCAAATCTGATCATTTCTAGGTCGACCTACTGCTACCTGACCTCTACCTCTCGTGGCATGCCCTCCACCTCTATGAGTCTGACCTCTACCTCTAGCACCTCGACCCCCACCCCGAGATAAGTGAGGGGGTGGGGGTGCGCCTGATGCGGGAACCATGGCACGGGAACCCTGATACTGAGACCCACCAGAACCTCGGGGGCAAAACCTTGAAATATGCCCCAAACCACCGCAAGTATAACAAGGCCTTTGCTGATGTGGTTTCTGACTCTGGAACTGGCCCTGTCGACCCTGATAACCATCCTGGAAATTCTGAAGTGGTGGTGCACTGACAGGTGTTGACGGTGCACTATGAGCTACCTTAAGTGCCGACTGATAGGGTCTGGGAGGATGACCTATGCCTGAAGAATCCCTGCTCCCAGATGAGGCTCCACTATAACGACCAAAATGACGCGGCCTCTTGTCAGCCCCCTGACCACCAATCTATGAAATAATCATCTCAATCCTCCTGGCCACATTGGCCGCATCCTGGAACAATATATCAGTACCTGACTCTCTAGCCATCTGAAGTCTGATAGGTTGGGCCAATACCTCAATAAATCTCCGAACCCTCTCCCGATAAGTAGGAAGTATCATCGGAGCATGTCGGGATAGAATGATGAACCTGGTATCATACTAAGTGACTGACATAGATCCCTACTGGAGACGCTCAAACTGCCTCCGAAAGCCCTCTCTCTGGGTAATGGGAAGGAACTTCCCCAAAAATACCTCTGAGAACTAAGTCCAAGTAAAAGGTGCAGACCCAGCTGGTCTGGCTAAGCAATAGTGTCTCCACCAACTCTTGGCTCCGCCAGATAACCGAAAAGTAGCGAACTCAACTCCATTGGACTCCACTATGCCCATGTTCCGAAGAACCTCATGGCAGCTGTCCAAATAATCCTGGGGATCCTCGGATGGTGAACCAGTAAAAGTAGCAGTGAATAACTTAGTGAACCTATCCAGTCTCTACAAAGCATCTGCTAACATAGCTGCTCCCTCTGCTACCGGTGCTGCAATACCCGGCTGAGCTACTCCGGCTAGCTGAGGTGCCGGAGTCTAAAACTGTAGAGCTAGCTGCTTTGGCGTGCGAGAGGCAGGAGTCTGGGTACCTACCCCAACCTGAGAGACGGCTGGTGCAGAAGAGAGAAGACCCGCCTGTGCTACACTCTCCATGAGTCTGACTAGACGGACAAGAGCGTCCTGAAGCACTAGGTAGGTATGAACCCGTCTGGGACCTGAGCTAGTCCAACTGTGACTGCCGGAACTGGGACCTCCTCGGCCGACTCGACCTGAGGGTCCTCCACTGGGGCTGCTGCTCTAGGCTGAGCCCGGCCTCTGCCTCAGCCTCTAGCACGACCTCGGCCTCGTCCTCGACCCCTCGTAGGAGCTGTAGCAAGAGTGTCGGTCTGCTGAGCGGAACCAAGGGAAGCACGCGTCCTCACCAACTGCGAGAGAATAGAATAGAAACTCAATCAGTACTCAGAATTAATATCACACGACAGAGATGAAAAGAAATGTGGAGTCATCCTAACTTTGCAGCCTCTCGGGGATAAATACAGACGTCTCCGTACCGATCCCTCAGACTCTATCAAGTGGTCCGTGCATTGTGAGACCTAAGCAACCTAGTTCTCTAATACCAACTTGTCACGACCCGAAAATCCCACCATCGGGCCGTGATGGAATCTAACATTGAACCCGCTAGACAAGCCAACGTGTACAGTTAAACTTACATGATAACATCGAATTAACAGATTAAGCTAAAAACAGTTCACAACTTAACAGCGGAAATAAATAAAGTTCAAAACTAAGTAAAGAAAACATAATACAACGTTGCAATAATTTCCCAAAACCTGGAGGCACAAACTCACGAACTGTCTATAGGAGTGCTAAATACAAAGTCTGAAAATAAATACATGACTGTCTCTGAAAACTAGAGGAAAAGCAAGATAGAAATGAAGAACTAAGGATAGGAGAGACGCCAAGGCCCACGAACGCCAGCGGGTATACCTTGAAGTCTCTAGGGTGAACTGAAGGACACTCCTACTAGTGATGTCCATTGGGTCTAGATGCGTAATCTACACACCATAAAGAAGTGCAGGTGTAACATCAGTAAAACCGACCCCATGTACTGAGTAAGTGCCGAGCATAACCTCGGCGAAGTAGTGACGAGGCTAGGACACGACAACAAAATGTACCTGTGCAGTTCAATAGTATAGTAGAAACTAAACAAGAATACAATTACGGGGAATAACATGCTTGGGGTAAGAGATAGCAAATACTGAAATGACATAAACGAAAACAACAGTCTAATTATCCGAAAATAATAAGGGAAATTGACAACACAAATTAAATAGTGAAAAGATACAGCACGGCATGTCCCCTCGTGCATAATAATATAAACTATGGCACGGGATGTCCCCTCGTGCATAAAACAACATAACATGGCACGAAATGCTCCCTCGTGCATAAAACAACATAAACATGGCACGGAATGTCCCCTCGTGCATAAAACAAAATAAACATGACACAGACTGTCCCCTCGTGCTTAAAAAAACATAAACATGGCATGGAATGTCCCCTCGTGCATAAAATAACATTAGTATGGCACGGAATGTCCCCTCGTGTATAAAATTACATAAACACGACACGGAATGACCCTTCGTGCATAACAATATAAAATATGGCACGACATCACCCTTCGTGCTTTTACACTCTTCCTCACGAAAAAAATGACAATATCAATGGGAAGGAATACAACATAGTGGAAATACAATTCAAAATCACTCGGCAAGGGGAAAGTATCAGTCAATATCGTAAAGATGGCCCGGCAAGGGTCTCAGCTTAACCAATCATTTCAAATATATCCTTTAAAATTGGGTTCTCAATCGAAGCAATACATCACGAGTCCATCAATCAGAGTTTTCAACATTAATCAACTTCCAAGTAGAGACGATTGCATATTACAACGAACATGGAAGTAAGAATAAGGTTTTTATCGAAAATAGACTCATGAGCATACTTTACACACAATGCATAGGTACTCGTCACCTCACCTATGCATTGAACATGATAAACACTTAACACATAGCATACAATACCTATTCCCTCACCAAAGTTAGGCAAGACACTTACATCGGGTCCAAAATATAGCAATCAACCCTCTAACACCGCCTTTCCTTTAGAATTCAACTCCGGAATGGTATTATCTAGACATAATTAACTCAAGTATATCAAAAATGATTCAATAAATCAATTCCATATCCTAATTACCCATTTCCAAGCATTCTTCCAAAAATATCAAAATTCGACCTCGGACCCGCTTGGTCCAAACACGAGGCTCGGACAAAAACCCGATCACCCATACCCCCACGAGTTCAAATATATGATTTGTTTTGAAATCCGACCACAAATTGAGGTTGAATTTCCCGAAGTCCCATAATCCCTAACTCTACCCAAATCCCCTATTTTCTACTTGTTTTCATGAGTCTAGACCTATATTCTAGTGTTGATGAAGGAATAATTGGAGAAATTGGAGTTGAAGTCACTTACCTAAGTGGTTATGGAGAAAGGATGGCTTGGAACTAGGCTATGGGGTTTGGAGAAGAAGAAGAAGGTGAAAATTATGAAATTCCCGTATGGCATTCTGTTTTTCGACTATTTAAATAAACTGGGCGATTTTCTTCACTGCGTTTGCGGGCCCCAGGCCGCGTTCACAAAGGCTTAACTTACCAGACCTGTGCGTTCGCGGTTGTGGGGACGCGTTCGCACAGGGTTATTAATACCCAGCCCCCAGGTTTCCCCCTAAGCCTATGAGTTCGCCCCAAGCCCCCTGCGTTCGCACAGTGTAACCTCAGCTACCCCTGCGTGTTCGCATCCTAAGTGTTGTGTTCGCACATAAGCTTTTACCCAGATCCCTCATACCCCACATTTACTCTATGCGTTCGCACCCCCTTGAGTGCCTTCGCATAGAGTTAATTACCTGGACACCAGAAAATGAACAAAACACTAGATATTTTTACCCTTTACACACCCCATTAGCTACCCGAAACTCACCCGAGCCCTCGGGTCTCCAAACCAAAAAGACACACGACTCGCAAATCATCCTACAGACTTATACAAGCATTTAAATCACAAAAATATCATCAAAAACAAGGAATTAAACCTCAAATCTTCTAGAATTTTCTCAAAACTTCATAAGGCTTAATTATCCCGATTTCTATCCGAAACTCGTCATTTCAAGTCAGTTTTACACCAAATTTCACAGATAACTCACATAACATATATTCAACCTGTTCCGGGCTTCGGAACCATAATACGGTCCCGGCAACACAGTTTTCACATTAATTATCATTTTCAAAAGTCTTTATTATTTCCAGAAAAAATATTTCTTAAAAAATTAATTTCTCGGGCTTGGGACCTCGGAATTTGATTCCGGGCATATGCCCAAGTCCCATATTTTTCTACGGACCCTCCAGGACCGTCAAATGACGGGCTCGGGTTCGTTTACCAAAAATGTTAACCAAAGTCAACTTTATTCCATTAATTATCATAAATTCAAAAGTTCAACACATTTCCACATAAAAGATTCCCGTCTACGCGCCCGAGATGCGCTCACATATCGAGGTAAGATTAACGGAGGCTTTCAGGGCCTCGAAACACAGTTTCTAATAAATTACAAAAGATGGGTCATCTTACTAAAGGTCTCATAATCTCAAGCCCTAAACCTCCTCTTTCTACTGATTTTCGTGAATTAATTGCTGGGATTGAGTTCTATAACCACCCATAAATGAGTTTTAATGAAAAAATACTTACCTCTATGAAGAAAATTGATTTCCCTCTTCAAAAATCGCCTCAAGAGCTTCTTCCCGTTCAAAGTGTGGTGTTAAAAGGTCTAATGGTCACAGAGTATTTTAATTTATACATTCTGCCCAGGGGTTCCACACCTGTGGCCAATGTCTCACACCTGCGGGACCGCACCTGCGATCAAAACAACTGCACATGTGACTTTTCACTAAACTGCCTATCTCTGCACCTGTGACTCACACTCCGCACCTGCGACTCGCAGGTGCGATCCTCCTCCCGCGCTTGCGATCCTCTACTAGGCCTCTCAAATTCCGCATCTGCGGAGCTTTTCTCGCTCCTGCGGTCCCACACCTGTGGTCACACTTTCGCTGGTGCAATCACACCAGCACCAGCAGTTGAAGCTGTATTTTACCAACTTTAAAACTTCCACTATGCACCCAAAATCAATCCCGAGCCCCTCGGGACCCTAACCAAACATACCAACACCTTATATATGATCATTCAAACTTAGTTGAACTCCCGAAACACTAAAAATAACATCATAACACCAAAATCACATCAAATTCAAGCCTAGGAACTTTGAAATTTCTAAAATCCTCCAATGATGCCGAAACTATCCAAAGCAACTCCGATTGACGTGAAATTTTGCAGATATATCCAAAATGACATTAAAAACCTGTTCCAACTGTCGAAATTCCATTCCGACCCCGATAGCCTATTTTCCACTACAGACCAGAAATTGCCAAAAATTAACTTTCATCAATTCATGCCTAATTCTACACCGGATATCAAAAAAATATTACAAACATACTCCTAAGTCCCAAATCACATAACGAATCTATCTGATCCATAAAATCTGCATTCCGAGGTCGTTTCCCAATAAGTAAACTCTCAGTTGACTTTTCCAACTTTAATAATATTTTTAAAGACTAAGAGACTAAACTATCACTACAACCATTTCGATTTCAAGCCTACCAACTGTAACATCTCAATAACAGTATACCCAACCTATGACAAGGCAATAACAACAATAATAATGAAATTTCTACGGGACGACCAGCCGGGTCGTTACATTCTCCCCCTTTTAAACTAATGTTCATCCTCGAACGTGCCAAGGGTTGTTCCAAAATCCATCAATCGCCGAAAAACCTGACCCTGCACACGCCCGGGAATCTGGACCCCCAATAGGTACCACACACAACCGACAAACGTGGTTCGTAACAATAACATCCCCCACAAGGGCGAGCACATGAACAGATGTAACAAAAGATTCACGGGGCGTATCCAGAGAATGGGCTAAATTATGATGAACATGTGAATATGGAAAACCGGAATCAATTAAAAACATAAGCTTCTTGTAACAGACTGAAACAATACCTGGTATCACGGATCAGAAGCCATCTCATCCAATCTGACTGAGAATGCATAAAATCGGGCCTGATCACAACTGAATCGACCTCCCCCTCTTGGGCGACCCCTACCTGCCTGACTCCCACCTCTAGCTGCTTGGGCGGTGCAGCTACTGATTATGAAACCGCGGGCTGACTCCTTTGCTGATAAGTACCTCTCGTAAGATGAGGTCAAAACCTCTTAATATGGCCCACATCTCCACACTCAAAGCAACCTCACTCGGAGAATGGCACTAGGGACTGAAGGGAACCCCTAGCACCAGGATAACCACTTGAAGAACCAGTCATAGATGAACTCTGAACCGATGGTGCCTAAGATGAACTCTGAGCTAGCAGGGCATTGAAAGATGGATTCACCTAATGCAAACTATGAGGATCGTGACCAACTGATCCACCATGATAACCTGAGCAACCTGGCTGAGCCTGCCTGAATGGACGGCCTCCGCCGGGCTGAGGCTGCCCCCCTGAAGGAACCCCACCAAATCTCCTAGATCCTCGATACCTCTTGGCCTCCCTCTCGATCCGCTCCTGGGGTGAACCGACTCAATCTCTCCGGCGATGTCAACCACTTCCTCAAAAGAAGCAGCGGATACCCTCTCCCTAGTCAGAAAAATCCGAAGCTGATAAGTGAGGCCATCAACGAACCTCCTGATTCTCTCCATATCTGTGGGAACTAGCCAAATAGCATGACGGGCCAACTCGGAGAACCTCATCTCATACTGCGTCACGGTCATGTCTTCCTGGCGCAACTGTTCGAACTCCCTGCACAGCTCCTCCCTGCGGGACTGTGGTATATACTTTTTCAGGAATAGAATGGAGAACTGACGCCAGGTAAAGCGTGCTGCATCAGCAGGTCTACGCCTCTCATAGTCCTCCCAACAAGCGAGTGTAGCTCCTGCGAACTGGAAGATAGTAATTGGGACCCCACTAGCCTCCAGTATCTCTGTTGTGCGAAGGATCCTCTAACACTTGTCCAAAAAGCCCTAGGCGTTCTCGCCCTCAGTACCACTAAAAATTGGAGGTTGGAGTCTACTAAACCTCTCTAACATGCACTGCTCGTCATCTGCCAAAGCTGGGACCACAAAATCTTGGGCTGGGGCAACCAGCTGCACTGGGACTGTCCCAGGTGTCTGAATCCCCTAAGTAACTTGCTCAGGTATCCGGGCAGATGGAGTCTGAGTGCCTCCCCCGACCTAAGAAGTAGTAGTAGACACGGTGACGGCCTGTGCCAGGTTGGTGCATACCGTCAAAATCTGGGCTAGGGTCTCCTGAAGACCCAGAACCACAATGGGCACTGCTGCTGCTTGAGCCTCTCCCGCTGGGACCTCAACTGCTGGGACCTGATCATGAGTAGTAGGAGGGTCCACAGGTACTGCCCCGGCTGCTAAGCAGACTGCACCCCTCCTTCTACCACGACCTCAACCACGGCCTCGACCTCCAGCTGGTCCTGCTGGGGTCTGATTACCACGATCGGTAGCACGAGTCCTCACCATCTGTGAGAGAATTTAGAGAATTCAATAGAGTCGCACGACAGAATTCAATAATGTGGGATTCTTCCTAAGGGTTCGATAGCCTCTCAAAGATAAGTATAGATATCTCCGTACCGATTCGCAAGACTCTACTAAACCTCCTCATGACTGGTGAGACCTATTTAACCTAGGGCTCTGATACCATCTTGTCACGACCCAATTTCGGAGTCGTGATGGCGCCTGTCGTAGAGCTAGGCAAGCCTCCCTTTTCAACTAAGCTAAATTCAATTTCCTGTAAAAATGCGATTTTTAAACGAATTTATAAATAATACTAAGAATCTGAAGTTTAAAACAATATTTGAGAAACAAAATTAAAACCTCCAACCCCGGATCCGGTGTCACTCAGTCAAGAGCTGCTATATAAAAAAAATAAAGAATGAAGAAATAGACAACATAGTCTCAAAATAAGTGCATTAGGTGGAATAAGGAAGAGAAGACGAGTTCGCGATCGCCAGCTACTACCACAACAACTCCAATGAAAACGCTGACCGCTGCTCAATATCCAGTACCGGGTCCCGGTGTACCGGGATATGCACACAAGGTGCAGGGGCTAACGTAAGTACACCAACTCAGAAGTAACGAACCCAAACTATGGGCTGAGAAGTAGTGACGGAAAAAACCTCAAAATTTTAGAATAAATAATATACAGAATTTAGACATGCTAACAGTTTCTCAGAAAGAGTAAATATGCCAAGTATACCAGTATACTCTACATGCCATCATAAAATATATGCATGAAACCAGTATGGATATGCACATAGTGCTCACAGCGCTCCCACATAAGTCCACTCAGTAATATATATGGCTCTCAGGCCAAGGGAAGTTCCATCTCGGAATGTGCATAAACACAGGTGACCGTAGTCACTCCATACTGAGGAAAAATGCCAATCCAGGCCCCCAGCGGAGAAAGTCCATCTCCGGAATACAACACTCGGACAAGATCCATGTCCAGGGATGATCCATCCCTCATATAACATCCACTTCGGACACGATCCATGCCTAGGGAAAATCCATCCCTCAATATCAATGCGCTCACTAGGGGTGTAAAGACTCCGGAGGGGCCCTAGCGGCCCAAGCGCCATATCAAGCCAACGAAGGTATGATTTAAATATTGCTGCAGTGTGCAACTGTCTCAATAACAGGCTCTCAGCCTCACTCAGTCATTACTCTTCAATCTCACTCACATGAATCACAAATTCCTCCATCAGCCTGAACAATGATAAGTATGCATATAATTAACAATACTGAGACTGAGAAAAGATAAGGTAATGCACCCAATTTACTACGCAAGTAGAACATTGAGTGGAGCTCAGCTGAACTATACGGTAACTGAAAAAGAAATGTTGGCTAGTATTTGCATTTGACAAATTCAGGTCCTACCTGATAGGGTCCAAAGTGATCGTGTACACTGATCACGCAGCCATTAGATATTTGGTCGAGAAAAGAGATTCTAAGCCACGCCTAATTCGTTGGGTACTGCTCTTGCAAGAATTTGACTTGGAAATTCGTGACCGTAAGGGAACGGAGAACCAAGTCGCTGACCATTTATCACGCCTTGAAGGTGCTAAACAGGCACCTGAAGTTGAGAATATTCTGGAAACCTTTCCAGATGAACAGCTGCTGGTCACAAATGTGATGGAGGTGCCATGGTATGCAGACATTGCTAATTACCTGGCATCCGGCATTGATCCTTACAAGCTCTCTTATGTACAAAAGAAAAGATTTTACCGTGATAGCCGTCATTACTATTGGGATGAACCTTATTTGTTTAAAATTTGCACTGACAATATGATCCGGAGGTGTGTCCCCGAGATAGAACAATGTGCTATTTTGCAGGCTTGTCACGCAGCACCTTACGGAGGACACTTCGGAGGAATCCGAACAGCAGCTAAAGTATTAGAGGCCGGATTTTATTGGCCCACGGTGTTCAGAGACGCCCACTTTTGGGTGAAAGACTGCAAT
>MDKI01016883.1:0-28363 GCA_005239505.1 Nicotiana paniculata
CTATTTTACCAAAAATTTTGGACTCAATTAAAACCTTCCATACTTACTCTTTGCAATCAAGTTTCTGAACAAGGACTTATCCCCCAAAAATTAAATAAAATTTTTATTTGTTTGATCCCAAAAATAAAGACTCCCACCACTATCTCCCATTTTAGGTCAATTAGTTTATGTAACACCCTTTACAAAATTATTTCCAAGATTATAGTAAATAGGATTAGACCTTTTCTTCAAAAAATTATTAACCCCATCCAATCCGCTTTTCAAAAAAACCGTAGGGAATCAGACAATGCTATTATAGTCCAAGAGCTCCTCCACTCCTTCAAAACCTCCAAATCAAAATATTCTAGCATGCTTCTAAACTTGACCTTGCAAAAGCTTCTGATAAACTCGAATGGAGCTTTATTAAACAATCACTCATCTAATTTAATTTTCCCCCCTCACTTATAAAACTCATCATGTCATGCATCACAACCACCACTAATGGATCTCCCACACAATTATTCACCCCATCCACTGGCATCAGGCAAGGTAATCCTTTGTCACCTTATATTTTTATTATATGTATGGAAATGCTCTCCCGTCAAACTAACAACGCTGTTGATTATACCCTTTGTAACCCCTATCCTTTAAAGCAACCCCCTATCCTTTAAAGCAAGAGGGCCACAAATTTCACACCTATTCTTTGGTGACGACATTATTCTAGCTTCAAAAATCACTACCACTAGTGTCAATACAATTATAGACGTGCTCAATAATTTCACCTCTAAATCTGGACAAAAAATAAAATTTGGAAAAATCTAAAATATACTTCCCAAAACACTGTCCCCCTCACAACAAAGAGTATATCTTATCCACTTTCCAAATGAAAGAACGCCAAACCTTTGGTAAATATCTAGGCTTCCCCATTTTTCTAGGTCAACCCACAAAACACGACTATCAATTCCTCATTGATAATCTTAAAACCAAGTTAGCAGGATGGAAAACCAACCACTTAACACTAGCAGGTCGGGCTACCCTAATAAAAACTACTTTAAATACACTTCCAAATCATGTTATGCAACTAATGTCTCTTCCTTCGTACATTATTAAACGACTAGAATCCTATCAAAAAAACTTTTTGTGGGGAACTACTAACCAAAAACGTAGGATGCATTTAGTAAATTGGCAAACAATTAGCAAACCTAAAGAACAAGGGGGATTAGGAATTCAAAGACTTCATCCAAAAAATGATGCATTATTAGCTAGTACGGCTTGGCGACTCTTTCATAATCCTCAAACTCCTTGGGCCTCACTAATGATTCACAAATACATTTCTCTTAATCACCCTCCCAAAAAACAGACATCTACCATTTGGAAACATATAATGCATGGGTGGACTATTTTCCAAAAGGGACTAAATGGAAAGTCTCAACATGAACAAATGTCCTCTTCTTGACAGACAATTGGCTAGCACAAAATCTTACCATTAGAAGCATTGTTGCAGGGCCCCTCAAATCTCAGGAACTTCAATACACAATAGCATAAGTGTTAACATTAATTTCTAATTCACCTACAACACTATCCATTCATCTACCCTCTTCAATACGACATCTCATAAATAACTACCATATCCCTCTATATGGCACGTCTACAGACCGTATCATATGAGGCTTAAAACCAACATGCAATTTCACTGTTAATTCCTGCTACACTGCCATAACAAAACCTGAGCACCCAATCCCCAGTCACCACTGGCTTTGGAAGATAAAAACATTACCAAAATAAAGTTCTTTTTATGGCTAGTAAGCCACAATAGACTACCCACACGCGACTACTTATATGCCCTAGGTATTACACATACAAACAGATGTTCAATTTGCAATTTGGATATAGAAACAATCCCTCTTGTCCTCTTTCACTGTGTACATGTAAAACCTATTTGGGCTGAACTTAACTTGACACACACCATTCAGCACCTCCCCATGCATGGAACAACCACTCACTCTTGGCTTAAACTTCTCCTGTGCCCCAAAAATCTTTCCTACTACAAGGGGGTGCCAATGCATCATTTAATGCCTTTCACCCTATGGCATCTATGGATTGTGCGTAATAAAAACTGCTTTGAAAATACTACCACCAAACCCTCCTTACACACAATAATGCAACTGCCCTCAACACTACTACTTAACCAAACAAGCACCCTATCCCAAAGCTCAGAAGCACAAAACCACCAAAATAACCCCCTACCCACGACACCTATTACTTAAACACTGACGGGGCTTTAAATTTGCATAACCTAACGGCATGTTATGGGGTATTAATTCGAAATCACAAGGGAAGCTGGGTACTGGGCTATGCAGGCAACCACCCCTCAACTACAGTCATAGAAATAGAACTTATGGGCCTATTTCGAGGACTGCAAATAGCTGTACACCAGCTTATGCCACTCCATATTCAGATGGATGCACTACAGGTAATACAATTATTAAACTCAAATCCTGAATCTCACTCCTCCTTGTTGAATGACTGCAGATACCTGATCCAGTAGCTGAATAGGCCAACGATCACTGATGTTTATAGGGAGCGTAACGCAACAGCGGACGGGTTAGCACGTTTTGGCATGGCACTCTCAGGAACAAATATTACTTTTTTGAATCAAGCTCCACCTTTTCTCTTTCAACAACTCCATGAGGACAGACAACAACACCTCCCCATGCAAGTACCATGCAACTTTTTGGAAACACCAAGGCCAACGTCAAGGGATCTTAGTAGTAGTAGTAGTAGCAACCTTGACCTTTTTGATGTAACTTTGTTCAATGTTAACAATGACCAAGCAGATAGTAGCACTAAGATAGGTGGGAATCCCTACCACTCTTTTTGTAACGCTGTCAATGGGCATCCCTTCCCTGTAAACAATGTTTAATTAATAGTAGTAATCTTTTAAAACCAAAAAAAAATGTACAACATACAACAAACAGGGAATCCTTCCCCCACTCCACACTTATAATGAGGACATGTCCTCATGGCCAATGAAAATATAGAGTAAGGAAAGGGGACTTCCCTGACAGCTCAATCTTGGTCGGAGACAGTGCCTGGGTCCATATGGCAAGCACGACCCAGGGCGCGTAGCCATCCCATAATTCTCTTTTCAGATTTCTTTTGCTGGGTGTCCATCTCATCAACTCTTGTCCCCAGTTCCGTCACTGAGGTCCTCAGGGCAGCCACGTCTTTCTCCAGGTGGTCCAACCGCTGTCCCTGACTGGCCCTATACGGGCCACCAATATCTGCAGCCTGCTCCTGAACGGGCTGCTCTTCCTCCATGTGTTGTTTCCTCTCTTCCATGTTGTGGCTCCTCCTCCGCCTCATCTTGGTCAGAATCATGCCCTACCAATTCCTCATCTGCCACCACTTCTTCCTTTCCCATAGTAACTCTGTCAGCTTTGAAGGGGTGCACCACAAGCACCCAGCCATCTACAGCAAAGTCGCCTGACATCGCAACCGCAACACACAATCGAGTAACGAGTGATAGGTAGAAGAACCTATACCTTTGGACCTTCATGCGGACAAACATCTCTTCATGAATTACCCGGGCCACATCAAACGGAGCATCTATCTTGAAGCACCAAATCAAACACCCTCAAGGAATGTTCACCTCTGAAGTGTTTTTGGATGGCAAGAGTCGGCTATTGATCAGGTACAACCAACATTTGGCCTCAAACTTAAGAGCCTAGGAGTGGAATTTGTTCTCATATTTGTACCACTTCAACGGGACGCCCGGTCGACAGATGGTCGGGGTGAACGTATCCCATGGAGTATTTTTTCCATGATATTTCTGGTAGGCATCCACATAGCCAGCCGCTGGCGGAGGTAGCCTATACACTGTCCGAATTTTCTCCACTGAGGCATTAATCTGCCTTCTCCGCACTATTACCACATAATTCGCGTGTTCCGGAGCGTTGGCATAAAATTCCCCAGACAATCATGGAATTTGCCTCATCAGGCTCCTCAAAGAAAACATACAGGCGACGCTACATTAACACCTCATACATTCTAGGACAGTTCATCCTGATGGCTTCAGCATCCATGGCCTGCTCAGGTACCGCTGACTTATCTTCTTTTTCAGCGAATCGGTCCTGAGCCTTTGCTGAGACAAACTTTTGGCTATTGAAAGGCCTAGAGTCAATTAATTTGCGGGACCTTCCTCTGGTGGAGGCTCTTGCCGGTCGGCTGGAGGAGGATCCAGTGGCTGGACGCTTGCGTGGAGACATGGTACCTACAATTAGCACAGTGTTAGCTCAGTACAAGAGGATGACCCAACTGTGGTTACTCAGACTTCACCACAAAATTGGTCACATTAACTCCCTCCAATGGGGCATTTTTACAAACATGTGGTGGGCATTGACCAATCTAAACCCCAAGCACTCAATATATGATATGAAGCACCACCATAATAACCCAAACATAATCACAACACCCCATACTTCTCATGTCATCACTTTTCAGTACAAATCAACTACTACCAAATAAGAAAAAGCTACAATTTTTTGTACACAAGGGAAAAGAAAAACAAAGTTACAAAAAATAAAAATAAAATTAGTGTGAGAAATACATACATGTAGAGTTGAAGGAGGGAGATGGAGTAATGGGGATGGAGGAAGACTTGGGATTGAGATTGCTTGAGTTGTAGGAGGGAAAGGAAAGAAAAAATCTGCAAGATGTACTTGAGTTTGTGTGGGGAGAAGAGGAAGGGGAAAAGAATAAGAAGGGGAAGGGTTTTTGAAGGTTGTGTTCGGATGGGAAAGGGAGAGTGGGGGTAGTGGAAGGGGTTTGGTCGGTTGGGGCGCGCTAGTCCAGGGGTCGTGGGACAGTGTAAAACCCCACTAGCGCGACCTCTAGCGCGGCCGTGCTAGTGAAGAAGTTGGAAAGGCAGTGAGAAACCTGACTAGCGCGACCTTAGCGCTAGCTTAGCGCGGGCGCGTTAGTCCTGGCGTCAGCAGAAATCATTCTTTTGTTTATTCTTTCTTGGGGTCCTGTGTTCACCCTTTTCCTCGCACACCTGCATATGTTAGTACTTTATACTATAAACACTATATGTATTGGGTTACCTCCTAACCAGCGCTTGATTTAACATCGCGGCACGACGAGTACAACAATCAATGGGTTGCCCCATGAAGCGCCTGATTTACCGTCGCAACACGATGCAGAATGAGCGCATTTAAGGCTCGCTCAACCTCTGAGGTTCAAAAAGATACACCACAGACAACTCATTGGTGTCATTCATCCCCACATACAGTTTTAATCTTTGTCCATTAACCTTGAAGGCATTGGACCCATCTTCAGTAGCAATCTTCACAGCATCAGAGGGAAACACTTCGACCACTTTGAATGGTCCAGACCATCGGGACTTGATCTTACCCAGAAACAATCTCAATCTTGAATTGTAGAGCAATACTTTGTCTCCGGGTTTGAAATTTCGGTCCACAATTTTTTTGTCGTGTAACCTCTTCATTCTCTCTTTATATATCCTTGTGCTTTCAAATGCTTGGTATTTGAACTCTTCCAACTCATGCAGCTCTGTGACTCGATTTTCTCCCGCAGCATCGATATCCATGTTCAACTACTTTAATGCCCACCACGCTCGATGTTCTAGCTCCACATGCAGGTGAAAGGCCTTACCAAATACCAATTTGTAAGGAGACATACCAATTGGTGTTTTAAATGCAGCCCTATAGTACCAGAGTGCGTCATCAAGCTTTTTTGCCCAATCAGTTCTTGTGGTGTTTACTGTTTTGGTCAGCACACTCTTGATTTCACGGTTTGATACCTCAACCTGCCCACTCGTCTGAGGGTGATAAGGGTTTGCCACCTTGTGACGCACATCATACTTGGCTAGTAGCTTCTCGAAGACACGATTGCAAAAGTGAGTGCCTCCGTCACTAACAATAGCCCTTGGGATCCAAAAACGGGTGAATATGTTTTTCTTCAAGAACCCCACCACCACTCTTGCATCATTGGTGGGGAACACTGCAGCTTGTACCCATTTGGACATGTAGTCTACAACAACAAGTATGTACTTATTGCCGTAAGAGCTGACAAAAGGACCCATGAAGTCAATACCCTAACATCAAACACCTCCACTTCTTGTATTGGATTCATGGGCATCTCATGACGATGGGATATGTTCCCCGTCCTTTGACATTCGTTACAGCCCTTCACCCATTGGTGAGCATCTTTGAACACTGTAGGCCAGTAGAACCCGACCTCTAACACTTTAGCTGTTGTCCGAACTCCTCCAAAATATCCTCCATATGGTGATGCGTGACAAGCCTGCAAAATAGAAAATTGTTTTATCTCGGGGACACACCTCCGGATCATGTTATCAATGCAAATTGTAAACAAATGAGGTCCATCCCAATAGTAATTGCGGCAATCACGATAAAACCTTTTCTTTTGGACAGAAGAGAGTTCGTAAGGTTCAATACCACTTGCCAGGTAGTTTGCAATGTCTGCATACCGTGTCACATCCTCTATGCTCGTGGCGAGTAGTTTCTCGTCTGGAAATTTTTCCAGAATATCCTCCGATTCAATTGCATTCTCAGCACCTTCAAGACGTGATAAGTGGTCAGCGACTTGGTTCTCCGTGCCCTTGCGGTCACGAATCTCCAATTCAAATTATTGAAGAAGCAACACCCAACGAATTAGGCATGGCTTAGACTCTTTTTTCTCAACCAAGTATATGATGGCTACGTGATCAGTGTACAGAATCACCTTCAACCCGATCAAGTAAGACCTGAACTTGTCAAAGGCAAACACTACTGCTAACATCTCCTTTTCAGTCACCGTGTAGTTCAGCTGAGCTCGACTCAGAGTCCTACTTGCATAGTAAATTGGGTGCATTATTTTATCTTTGCGCTGACCCAACACGTCTCCCACTGCGTAGTCACTGGCATCGCACATGAGTTCAAACAGTTGCTATCAGTCGGGTGCAATGATAATTGGTTCCATGACTAACCTCTTTTTCAGCTCCTCAAACGCCACCCTGCAATCATTAGAAAACACAAAAGGGCTTATATTTTTCAAGCAACTTACAGAGGGGGTTGACGGTCTTGGAGAATTCTTTGATGAATCGCCAGTAGAACCCGGCATGCCTAAGGAAGCTAAGTACAGCTTTGACTGATGTGGGTGGTGGAAGTTTTTTGATCACATCGACTTTAGCTCGATCCAACTCAATTTCTTTACTTGACACCAAGTGCCCCAAGACGATCCTTTCTTGTACCATGAAATGACACTTCTCCCAGTTAAGCACAAGATTCGTCTCAATGCACTTTTTAGGACACGGGTCAGGTTTGCTAGGCACTCATCGAATGAATTTCCCATAACTGAGAAATCATCCATGAATACCTCGATGATGTCTTCGACCATGTCTGTGAATATGGCCATCATGCACCTTTGAAATGTGGCGGGTGCATTGCATAGGCCAAATGACATCCTTCTAAAGGCAAATACCCCATAGGGGCATGTGAAGGAGGTCTTTTCCCTATCTTCCGGGGCGATTGAAATCTGGTTGTACCCCGAGTATCCATCCAGGAAACAAAAGTGAGACTCCCTGCAAGCCTGTCGAGCATCTGATCAATGAAGGGAAGCAGGAAGTGGTCTTTTCGGGTGGCAAGATTCAGCTTTCTGTAATCCATGCATATTCTCCAGCCCGTGACGGTTCTTGTAGATTCAACTCATTTTTGTCATTCTTTACAACCATCATGCCACCTTTTTTTGGAACACATTGCACTGGCCTAACCCAGCTGCTGTCAGAGATGGGGAAAATGATTCCCGTATCTAACCACTTGATGATTTCTTTCTTCACCACTTCCTTCATGTTTGGGTTCAAGCGCCTTTGATATTCCCTGGAAGGTCTGTGTCCCTCTTCCAGGAGAATCTTGTGCATGCAATATGCCGAGATGATCCCTTTGATATCTGGCATGGTCCATCCTATGGCAGTCTTGCACTCTGAGAGTACCTGTAACAGCTGATTTGCCTGCACATCTAACAAACTGGGTGAGACAATAACATGTAGCATAGAATTAGGTCCTAGAAATGCGTACATGAGATGGGCTGGCAATGATTTCAATTCTAGTTTGGGAGGTTCTTCCACAGAGGGATTGGCTGGCGAGCTATCTCTTTTCTCTAAGTGCAATGGTTCAAACTCGAGAGCCCTCGGCCATACCCCTTTACCTTCAAGTGCTAACACCCACTCTGCCAATTCCTCCCAATTTACCTTATCTAAATTCATTAAACATGCAACAAGAAGGTCCTCAAAAGTTAAGGATGCATCATCTTCCTCCACTATCACATCCACAACATCAATTAGAGAGCAATTGGTGAACTCACTCGGTCGCCTCATGGATTTCTGCACATTGAATGTGATTTCTTCATCATTAAACCTCATCTTGAGCTCCCTAGTCTCACAATCAATGAGAGCTTTGCCTGTGGCCAAAAATGGCCTGCCCAAGATTATGGGAATCTCTTCATCCACTCGACAATATAGTATCACAAAATCAGCAGGGAACACAAACTTTCCCACTTGCACCAAAACATCATCCAGAATACCAGACGGTCTCTTCACCATCCTATCAGCTAGTTGCAGCAACATGGAAGTTGGTCTGGCTCTACCAATACCCAGTCTCTTATAAATGGCCAGGGGCATTAGATTAATGCTGCCCCCAAATCACATAGTGCTTTGGCAAAAGCAAAATTTCCAATGGTGCAGGGAATTGTAAAACTCCCTGGATCAAACAACTTTTCAGCTATTGGTCGTGTTACCACAACACTGCAAGTCTGAGTCATAGTCACAGTCGCCAAGTCTTGGAAATCAAACTTCCGGGACATCAATTCCTTCATCATCTTCACATACCCAGGCATCTCTTTCAGTCAATCATAGGAATGTTTACCTGTATTTGCTTCAGCATATCCAAGGACTTTTTATACTGCTCATCCTTTTGGTATTTGCCTAGCCTTTGAAGGAATGGGGCTGGCGGTCTCTTCTTCCCAGTGATTTGGGATTTTTCTTTATCAACTACCACCTCAACTACTGGATCTGGGGTTATTTCCACTTCCTTTTCAGCCTCACTCTGCCCACTAGGCTCTTTTTCAGCAGTTTGCACTGTTACCTTGGTTAAGTTTGTGGAATCATCAATTTCGATTGGCACTGGTACTAGTGCCTCTACCTGCCTTCTTTCACGAGCCAACTCTTGTTCCAAGCCTAAGTCCCTACCATTGCAGAGACTCACTGCCATCATCTGTGTAAAGACCCGTAAATTTTCAAGTCTAAAAACAATGCCCGAATGGGTTCCCATGTGGTTATAACTGTAGAAATTCTTAAAATGGACCCTTGTGGAGTAAAAAGTACCCCAGAATGTAAAAGATAAAATTTTCCAGAATTGCGCGGGTCGGTCCACTATGCGATCGCTCGCATACCTGGGCAGCCTGCTTTCCTTTTTGGCCCATCTGAAGGCCATTTATGCGACAGGTATGCGGACTGCATAACAAGAATGCGATCGCATTCCTGACCGCATACCTGCTTCGGGGCTTCTAATTTTTAATTTTAAAACCCGACCCACAGTTTAATAAAACACCCACCCCCTTCATTTTTAAAGACAGTCTGAACAAAATAGAGAGAAGTGAGAGTAGGTTCTAGTGATAGAAGTCCTCATCTTACCCAAATTGGTCCATCATCTCTACTCAGGCCCGAAAATTATCGAGTAATCTTCATCTTCTTCACCATAAGAGGTAAGTTCCTACCCCATTTCCATTCAATTCTTAGGTTTTGGTTAAAAATGGAACACACAGGAATTGGTTCTTGAAGATAAAATCTAAGACTTACATGCATGTTCATGATTTGTCCTAATCTAGCAAAAGGATGTAAGTTAGAGTAACCTTCCACTAAAAAGGGGATTAATTAATCAAAGGGATCATATAGTGTTTGATAAAATGCCCAAATGAGTTCATGATTTCTAATTCTAAGTCTAAACATGGCATCTTGTAAATTAGATTGGAGGCAATAGAAGGTCCGGTGGGTTAAGAATAGATATTAACGGGGAATTTCGACTCGAGGTATGTATGGCTAACTTTAATATTCGTAGAGTCACCTTGTTGGTGTCCGAGCATTCGGTATGAGTTTCTTGCTTATGCATATGTGAATCGATTGTTCTAATGTGTTGAGGTGTAAGATTCTGTTCTCTGATTGTCCTAGTTGATTCCCATGCCACCATGCTATATGATATATTGAAAAGGTGATTCTTCGTGCTTATTCTATCATGTGCAAAGCTCGTTAAATGTTGAATACAACGGTATGAGAGGATGTGCTGCAAAACAAATGAAATGATAACAAATCAAATTGTTGAATGTATCTAAGTGATAAATGTTGTGTAGCAAGTAATGGAAAGGAAATGTGGATTTATCTAATTGAACTATATGTTGATGGTATGCCGTATATGACTCACTGTTTGGTAAAGATTACCATGGCCTTGATTTCACATGGTTATTTGGTTGTTACGAATGTATATTCTTGATGATGAAAATCCTTGTGATTGAACTGGTTGGTTGATGTTGCTATCAAAAAGAATTGTACGGAAGGATCGTATTGCACGCCGCAACAGAATTGTACGGTGGGATCGGGTTGCACGCCGCAATAGAATTGTACATGGGATCGGGTTGCATGTGGCAACAAAATTATAAAGTGGGATCAGGTTACACGTCGCAACAGAAGTAATAAGGGTGTAATGTGATTGTAAGGTGGGATCGGGTTGCACGCCTCAATAGAATTGTACATGGGATCGGGTTGCATGTGGCAACAAAATGATAAAGTGGGATCAGGTTACACGTCGCAACAGAAGTAATAAGGGTGTAATGTGATTGTAAGGTGGGATCGGGTTGCACGCCTCAATAGAATTGTACATGGGATCGGGTTGCATGTGGCAACAAAATGATAAAGTGGGATCAGGTTACACGTCGCAACAGAAGTAATAAGGGTGTAATGTGATTGTAAGGTGGGATCGGGTTGCACGCCGCAAAAGGAGAAAGATTGAAATAAGAAACTGTGGAACTCTCATTTGTGTTTTCTGTATCTCTGTGCAATAATTGTCCGGTTTCTTTGACTACCTCCTATCTGTGTATTGTTTGATTTTACTTGGAGTAAAGCTTGTTCATACATACTATTACTATTCCATGGTACTAACATCCCTTTTGCCGGGGGCGCTACATCTTTTATATGGATGTAGGTGGTTCTATAGCAGGTAACTCGGTCCGCCGATAGTGGTGCCTTCCTTTCATCTTCTCAGCAGTTCTGGTGAGCCGCACTTCCTTTCGGGGTCGTGCGTGATCTATGCCATCTTCTTTTGTATATTTTGTTCTGTTAAGGTATAGCCGGTGCCTTGTTGCCGACAAGTTTATATATTCTTCTCCGTATCTTTAGAGGCTCCGTAGACATTATGTGGGTTGTATATATGTATTTGGGGTAGTTGTCATACTCGTTTGTAATCACGATCCCGTATCGGGAGTGTTGTATTTTAGAATGCATGTTTTGGGAAGATTAAATGTTGAAAATGTTAAAAGAGGAGATTTAACTTATGTTGTAAACGCATGCTTTGATTATATTTTGCTGTTTCACTTATAAATGTACATTATGAACACGGGGAAATGCGTTGGGCAAGAAAGGCAATCCAGGTCCGCTTGACCGAGTTCATCCGGTTAGGCACCGCTCTCGTCCCTTGGTTTTGGGGCGTGATAAACTTGGTATCAGAGCCTCAGGTTTTAAACGTGTCCTAGGATGTCGCGGAGCCGTGTCTAGGAAAGCCCTTCTTATCGGTGCGTTGTCGACCACATCTATAATTAGGGGGCTGCATGGAGATTTAGGAAAGTACCTTTTTATTGCTGTTCTATATCGTGCGATGTGGTGAAAGGTGAGGTTGTCTACCTCTAACTCGTGCATTGTTCCAATTTTCAGTAAATGGCACTTAAGAAGAGAGCTCAACTCGGCCTAGAGGCCAATGCCACCCCAGGAGTGGTCATAAATTCTCCAGCTAATGGTGCAGGTACGAATGACTCCCCGGCCACAAATCAGCCTGACTCCTCCACTCCAAGCCATACTATTTCTATTCTTACCCCAGCGGAGGGTGCTGAAATCCCTCCCGCTGATATTCCTGACCCACCTCCAGCTCTAGCTTCCGGTCCCGGTATTTCTAATGAGGATCTTAGGGGATCTATCCAGATGTTGACCCAGTTAGTGGCCTCTCATACCCAAAGATCAAATGCTGCCCCTACGTCCTCTAGCGAGCCAGTGGATTCTTCAGGTTCCAGAGTAAACTAGTTTTTGCGGTTAGCCCCTCCAGAGTTCACATGCACCGACCCAGAGGCTGATCCTCAGGAGTTCATTGATGAGATGTACAAGACCCTCTGAGTTATGAGGGCTACTGAGATAGAGGGGGTTGAGTTGGCTTCCTATCATCTGAAGGGAGCGGGATATTCGTGGTTCGAGATGTGGGAGAGTTCCCGTGGAGAGGGAAGCCCTCCGGCGAGGTGGGATGAGTTTGTGGATGCGTTTATGGGTCATTTCTTGCCTGCCGAGATTATGGCAGCCCGTGCTACAGAGTTTGAGGCCCTTAATCAGGGCAACATGAGTGTGTGGAGTATCATATGGAGTTCGTGCGCTTGTCCAAATATGGTGTTCACATGGTGTCTTCTATGGAGGCTAGAGTTCGTCGGTTTGTTTAGGGCCTTGGTCCCTTGGTTATTAATGAAGCTGCTACAGCTGCTCTGCATTTAGATATGAACTACGGGAAGATTGTGCGATTTGACCAGGCTACAGAGGCTCGGAAATTCAAGATAAGAATGAAGAGGGAGAGTAGCAGTAGGGCCCGGTTAGCGGGCAACCCTGGGAGTTCAATTGGAGGAGGGAGTTCATTACTTGGGAAAGGGTCATCAGGGCCATCTCAGTCTTATGCTCAGTCCTCAGCCAGTGCCCCGCCATTAGAGCACAGTTATCAGTAGGGAGGTCGCGTTGGACCAGGTTCAGATAGCAGGAGGTTCCATCAGTCGGGTCGTTCAGGTGGGAGGTTCCAGTAGCAGCGGAGGGCCCCGTGACCTAAGTGCGGGAGGTTTCATTATGAGCCCTGTTACTTGGACATACCGGTATGCTATAGGTGTGGAGTGAGAGGCCATGTTCAACGAGACTGTCGTGCACCCCGTCAGGGCACGGGTAGGGGCACTTCTCATCCATCCAGTTCTTCAACCGCTACATCTTCAACACGCCCTCCAGCCCGCGGCCCTCCAACTTCAGCAGGGCGCGGTGCAGCTAGGGGTGGAACATGGGGTCAAGGGGGACCCAGTAGGTTCTATGCTTTGAGTGGTCACCAGAGTGCGAAGGATTCTCCAGATGTTGTCACAGGTATTCTGACTGTTCAGTCGCATGATGTTTATGCTCTTAGTGATCCGGGGTCTTCTTTGTCATATGTTACTCCATTTATTGCTTCAGGTTTTGGGATAGAACCCGAACAGCTTCACGAGTCGTTCTCTGTGTCGACTCCGGTTGGTGATTCTATTAAAACCGTGCGAGTCCATAGGAATTATGTTGTCACGGTGCGTGGTCGGGATACTACGGCCGATCTTATTAAGTTAGCAATGGTAGATTTTGATGTAATTATGGGGATGGATTGGCTCTATTCATGCTTTCCTAAACTCGACTGCCGAACCAGAATTATGAGGCTTGAGTTTCCCAATGAACCAGTTATCGAGTGGGAGGGGAATAATGTTGTGCCAAGAGGTAGGTTTATTTCCTACCTTAGGGCCTCAAAGATAATCAGAAAAGGGTGCATCTATCATTTGGTCCGGGTTGCGGACACCACTTCAGAGGTGCCTGCTCCCAAATCTGCGCATGTTGGTAATGAATTTCTTGAAGTATTTCCGGACGAGCTTCCTGGATTCCTCCAGATAAAGAGATCAATTTCGGGATTGATATATTGCTAGATATGCAGCCAATATCTATTCCACCCTACCAAATAGCGCCAACAGAATTGAGAGAGTTAAAAGAACAATTAAAAGATCTATTAGAAAAGGGTTTCACTCTGCCAAGTATGTCGCCTTGGGGCGCACCGGTTCTTTTTGTCAGAAATAAAGACAGATCGCTTCGGATGTGTATTGATTATCGGCAGCTCAACAAGGTCACCATCAAAAACAAATACCCATTGCCTCGGATAGATGATTTGTTCGACCAGTTGCAAGGTGCTAAGTTCTTATCAAATATTGATTTGCGGTCCAGGTATCACCAGTTAAAGATCAGGGAGCAGGATATTCCTAAGACTGCCTTCAGGACTCGATATGGGCACTTTGAATTTCTGGTAATGTTTTTTGGGCGAACCAACGCCCCAATAGCTTTTATGGATCTTATGAATCATGTTTTCAAATCGTTTCTTGACTCCTTTGTGATTGTCTTCATTGACGATATCCTTGTTTATTTGCGAAGTCAGGAAGATCATGCTAATCACCTCAGGGCAGTTCTGCAGACTCTTCATCAGCACCAGTTGTATGCAAAGTTTTAAAAATATGAATTTTGGCTAGAATAAGTCACCTTTTGGGCCATGTTGTTTCGAGGGAAGGAATTTGGGTTGATCCCCAAAATATTGCAGCGGTAAAGGATTGGCCTAGACCAATGACCCCGACAGAGATTAGCAGTTTCTTGGGTTTGGCTGGATATTATCGGAGGTTCTTGGAGGGATTCTCTACCCTCGCCTCCACATTGACTAAGCTGACGCAGAAAGCGGTTAAGTTTCAGTGTCCGATGCTTGCGAAAAGAATTTTCAAGAATTAAAATCAAGATTGACTTCGGCGCCAGTGTTGACCTTGCCAGAAGGTTCATAAGGGTTCGTGGTGTATTGTGATGTTTCAAGGGTTGGTTTGGGGTGTGTATTGATGCAATGTGGTAAGGTAATAACATATGCTTCTAGGCAGCTCAAGAGTCATGAGAAGAATTACCCGACGCATGATTTAGAGCTCGCATCGGTTGTGTTTACATTGAAGATCTGGCGGCATTATCTTTATGGGGTCCATGTGGACGTGTTCACAAACCACAAGAGTCTTCAGCATTTATTCAAACAGAAGGAGTTGAACTTAAGGCAGTGGAGGTGGTTAGAATTGCTCAAGGATTATGATATGAATATTTTGTACCATCCAGGAAAGTTGAATGTGGTAGCCGGCGCTCTTACTCGGAAATCCATGGGTAGCTTGGCTTATTTGGAAGCAGGTCAGAGGCCTTTGGCTTGGGAGGTTTTTCAGTTGGCCAGTCTGGGGGTATGCCTTTCGGCCTCAGATGAAGGGAATGTCGTGGTGCGTAATAGAGCGGAGTCTTCGCTTGTAGCGGAAGTCAAGGGAAAGGAATTCAAGGATCCAGCGTTGGCACAGTTGAGAGAAGCAATTCTGAATCACAAGACTACATCATTTTCACTCGGCAATGATGACGGTGTTTTGCGATGCTAAGGGAGGCTATGTGTTCCGGATGTGGATGATCTTCGGGAGAGAGTTATGGCAGAGGCTCATAATTCCAGGTATTCTGTACACCCAGGTTCTACGAAGATTTATCATGATCTCAAGGAGATTTATTGGGGAAATGGTATGAAGAGGGGATTGGCGGACTTTGTGTCTAGATGTCCAAATTTTCAGCAAGAGAAGGCCGAGCATCGGAGGCCCTGTGGGTTGGCACAACTTATAGAAATACCGACATGGAAATAGGAAATGATCGATATGGACTTTGTGGTGGGGTTACCTCCCACTCTGCGTAGGTTCGACTCAGTTTGGGTAATAATGGATCGGCTCACGAAGTCGACGCATTTCTTGCTAGTCAAGTCCACTGATCGAGTAATCTTCATCTTCTTCACCATAAGAGGTAAGTCCTCACCCTATTTCCATTCAATTCTCAGGTTTTGGTTAAAAATGGAACACACAGGAATTGGTTCTTGAAGATAAAATCTAAGACTTACATGCATGTTCATGATTTGTCCTAATCTAGCAAAGGGATGTAAGTTAGAGTAACCTTCCACTAAAAAGGGGATTAATTAATAAAAGGGATCACATAGTGATTGATAAAATGCCCAAATGAGTTCATAATTTCTAATTCTAACTCTAAACATGGCATCTTATAAATTAGATTGGAGGCAATAGAAGGTCCGATGGGTTGAGAATAGATATTAAAGGGGAATTTCGACTCGAGGTATGTATGGCTTACTTTAATCTTCATAGAGTCACCTTGTTGGTGTCCGAGCATTCGGTATGAGTTTCTGTATGCATATGTGAATCGATTGTTCTAATGTGTTGAGGCGTAAGATTCTGCTCTCTGATTTTCCTAGGATGCCACCATGCTATATGATATATTGAGAAGGTGATTCTTCGTGCTTATTCTATCATGTCCAAAGCTCGTTAAATGTTGAATACAACGGTATGAGAGGATGTGCTGCAAAATGAAAGAAATGATAATGAATCAAATTGTTGAATGTATCTAAGTGCTAAATGTTGTGTAGCAAGTAATGGAAAAGAAATGTGGATTTATATAATTGAACTATATGTTGATGGTATGTCGTATATGACTCACTGTTTGGTAAAGATTACCGTGGCCTTGATTTCACATGGTTATTTGGTTGTTACGAATGTATATTATTGATGATGAAAATCCTTGTGATTGAATTGGTTGGTTGATGTTGCTATCAAACAGAATTGTACAGTGGGATCGGGTTGCACGCTGCAACAGAAGTAATAAGGGTTTAATGTGATTGTAAGGAGGGATCGGGTTGCATGCCGCAAAAGGAGAACGATTGAAATAAGAAACTGTAGAACTCTCATTTGTGTTTTCTGTATCTCTGTGCAGTAATTATGTGGTTTCTTTGACTGCCTCCTATCTATGTATTGTTTGATTTTACTTGGAGTAAAACTTGTTCATACATACTAGTACTATTCCATGGTACTAACATTCCTTTTGCCGGGGGCGTTACATTTTTTATATGGATGTAGGTGGTTCTATAGCAGGTAGCTCGGTCCGCCGATAGTGGTGCCTTTCTTTCATCTCCTCAGCAGTTCTGGTGAGCCCCACTTCCTTTCGGGTTCGTGCGTGGTCTATGGCATCTTCTTTTGTATATTTTGTTCTGTTAAGGTATAGTCGGGGCCTTGTTGTTGGCAAGTTTATATAGTCTTCTCCGTATCTTTAGAGGCTCCGTAGATATTATGTGGGTTGTATATATGTATTTGGGGTAGTTGTCGTACTCGTTTATAATCACGATCACATATCTGGAGTGTTGTATTTTAGAATGCATGTTTTGGGAAGATTGAATGTTGAAAATGTTAAAAGATGAGATTTGACTTATGTTGTAAACGCATGCTTTGATTATATTTTGCTATTTCACTTATAAATGTACATTATGAACACGGGGAAATGCGTTGGGCAGTAAAGGCAATCCAGGTCCGCTTGACCGGGTTCATCCGGTTAGGCATCGGTCTTGTTCCTCGGTTTTGGGGCGTGACAATCTGCTTCGAGCCATGGTCCTTAGGATTTACCTGAGTGTCTACAGGTTAAGTCCCAAGAGGACGATTGTTCACTGACATAGATATCTGGCCCAACTGCACTTCAATATTTTTAATAGCTGCATCATGTGCATCTACTCTCCCACTCATTTTGGCAGTCGACCCCATCACCTATTGCATCATCGCTTCAAGCCTGGAAAACCCATCTTCTTGCCTCCCCCTATGTTGTTGCTGAGGAGGGTGGTATGCTTGCTACTGATTTTGATTGTTATAACCTTGTGGCCTCTGATAAGGTGCCACATTACCATGAGCTTTCATGGCACCCATGTTTCCATTGTTCTGTTGCTGGTGAGGTGGTCTATATGGTTGAATTTGCTGACCCCAGTTCTGTACCCCTTGTCTCTGGCCTCCATAATTTGACACATAATTCATGTTTTCCGGGTAAGGAAGGTGATCACAATCTGCATTCCACCGATTACCAATTGGTTGAATAATGCAAGATGTGCATAAGCCCCCATTGGTAGTATCCACAATATGAACTTACTGCTTTATCCCCGACTCCTCTACCTTCTTAGTAAGAATACTCATCTGTGTCATTAAAGTAGCCATATTCTCATCCATAGTGTTGGACGAATCTAATGGCACTGAGTGAACAGCTGGGGTAATAGGAGCACCCCTGGTTGTCCACCCTGAATTCTGTGCCATCGTATCAAGTAAAATTTGGCACTCTCTCCATTTCTTGCTAATGAATGCTCTACCAGCTGAAGCATCAACATTGGCTTTTACACCATCAGCCAGACCCATATAGAATTTGCCCTAACATTTGCTCAGGAATACCATGGTGAGGACAGATAACCAACATCCCTTTAAATCGTTCCCACGTCTCCTGCAGTGTCTCCATGGGCTTCTGTCGGAAGCTTATGATCTCATCAATCTGCTGTGCTGTCTTGGTTGGTGGATGGAATTTATTCAGAAATTGCTTGACCAACTCCTCCCATGTTGCAATAGAGTTGATAGGGAGGGAGTTGAGCCAAGTCTGGGCAACTCCTGTCACCGAGAACAGAAACAATAACAGTCTTAATGCCTATAGGGTAACATTCGGCAGCCTCTGGGTCTTACAGATGGACAGAAACTCTAGGAGTGGTGTTGTTCAAACAACTACCTAAATATGCACTCTCTCTCAAGTAGATACATAATAAATAGGCACAACTAATTGAGGGCCCTTCAATCAACTACAACAAGAACGTAGTTGAACAAATAGAGATTAACAACCAACCAAAAGTATATTAATATCACAATAAAGTCATCCCTCAACGGGTTCTACCAAAACCTTAGATTAGAAAAATTAGCTACTCATAATAATGATAAAAACTATAAAAGAATTCATAAACAAAGGTAAAAGCACAAAAGAAGGAGATATGGATTGACCAGTTAGTGGCCATTCAGACCCAAAGATCAAATGCGGCCCCTACGTCTTCTAGCGAGCCAGGGGATTCTTCAGGTTCCAGAGTCAACCAGTTTCTGCGGTTAGCCCCTCCAGAGTTCACAGGCACCGACCCAGAGGCTGATCCTCAGGATATCATTGATGAGATGTACAAGACCCTCCGAGTTATGAGGGCTACAGAGACAGAGGGGGTTGAGTTGGCTTCCTATCGTCTGAAGGGAGCAGCATATTCGTGGTTCGAGATGTGGGAGAGTTCCCATGGAGAGAGGAGCCCTCCGGTGAGGTGGGATGAGTTTGTGGATGACTTTATGGCACAAAGTTGTCATCTCTAAGCAATTACATTGGTGCCAAATTTTGTGCAAGAACACTCTACTCCCCTAATTACCCTACTATTGTGACTTCTCAAACTTTGTGCCATAAATGTATATGTTGTTATGATTAGTTGGATCATGTGCAACTCCTTGAAATAGCTGAATTATGTGCAACTCTTTGTAACAACTAAATTATGTGCAACTCATTGTAATAGCTGAATTATGTGCAACTCATTGTAATAATTGGATTATGTGCAAAAAATTTGTCCCATCTGGGCAAGCTGCTTTCCTTTTTGGCCCATCTGAAGTCCATTTATGCGACAGGTATGCGGACCGCATAACAGGAATGCGATCGCATTCCTGACCGCATACCTGCTTCGGGGCTTCTAATTTCTAATTTTAAAAACCGACCCCTAGTTTAATAAAACACCCCTCCCCCTCATTTTTAAAGACTATCTGAACAAAATAGAGAGAAGTGGGAGTGGGTTCTAGTGAGAGAATTCCTCATCTTCCCCAAATTGGTCCATCATCTCTACTCAGGCCCGGAAATTATCGAGTAATCTTCATCTTCTTCACCATAAGAGGTAAGTCCCCACCCCATTTCCATTCAATTCTCAGGTTTTGGTTAAAAATGGAACACACAGGAATTGGTTCTTGAAGATAAATCTAATACTTGCATGCATGTTCATGATTCGTCCTAATCTAGCAAAGGGATGTAAGTTAGAGTAACCTTCCACTAAATAGGGGATTAATTAATCAAAGGGATCACATAGTGTTTGATAAAATGCCCAAATGAGTTCATGATTTCTAATTCTAAGTCTAAACATGGCATCTTGTAAATTAGATTGGAGGCAATAGAAGGTCTGGTGGGTTGAGAATAGATATTAAAGGGGAATTTCGACTCGAGGTATGTATGAATAACTTTAATATTTGTAGATTCACCTTGTTGGTGTTCGAGCATTCCGTATGAATTTCTGGCTTATGCATATGTGAATCGATTGTTCTAATGTGTTGAGGCGTAAGATTCTGTTCTCTGATTTTCCTAGTTGATACCCATGCCACCATGCTATATGAGATTGTGAAAAAGGTGATTCTTTGTGCTTATTATATCATGTTAAAAGTTTGGAAAGCAGTAAAATAACTCAAAATACTCTTAGATGTGTTACAGATCTAACGAGTCAAGATATAAAAATAGGGTTTCAGAGAAGAACAACCCAGAGATAGAGAGATTCCGTCTTAGAAACCGTAGGTTTAGCCAGAAAATAGAAAGATCTTACTCAATCGAGCCATGGCGGCCTGAGAATGGTAAGCACGGACCCAAGGGAGGGGGAAGTGAATAGCTACTGGACCCTTGAGGACCTCGAGACAGCAAGAAACCGGGCATGGGAGGAGCCATAGAGGTTAAGGGTGGTAGATAACCACCATTGTTAACGGCGAGCAAGCAACAACGAGGGGAAGCTAGGTTAGGGCAGAGGGGATTTGAGGGAGACGGGTGAAGTGTGACGGCGGGTGTCTGAGGAAAATGAGGGGTTTAGGGGGGTAGTGGTGTTAAGTTAATTAAGGCAAGAATAAGTCTGGGCCGATGATCAAAATTGATCAACGGCCAAGATTTAGCAGGTGTTGGGTCGGGTAGGATATAGGTTTGGACTTGGGTGTCTTTGGGCCAATGTAATAAGGTGTTTGGGCTGGCTATAATTGAAATAGAAATAGGCCATTTGTTAAATACCCGAATTAAATTAGTCAAAATAATTTATAACATAATTGCTAATTAAAAAAGAATTTTATGCATGAAATAATTTTAAAAAAATGATTATTTGGTATTTAAAAATATAAAGGACTAATTTTTGGTAGAAAATAGTACAAAATTATATGCATGGGCTATAATGTCAAAGTTTTTGCAATTATAGCCAAAAGGTGCCAATTTGGCTATTTATGGCATAATTTGGTCTTAATAGGACCATAAATTGTAAATTAAATCAAGAAATGCTTTTGAAATCATTTGTGATGCAATTTTGTAATTATTGGAAATAAAATGCTGGACAAATTTATAAAAATGCAGAAAATTTATGAAACACCAATTGCTATTAATGCATGATTTTGAAGGTATATATGCAATTTTAAAAATATTTTGGGAAAAATTGGGTATCAACAAATGAAACCTCACAGCAATGTCACTCCATCACTCAGCACTCAGCACTCGGCACTCGGCGCTTGGCGCTCGCACTCAGCACTCAATACACTCAATACTCAATAGGTACATGCACTCACTGGGGAGTGTACAGACTCCGAGGGGCTCCCAAATCCCAAGCGCTAAAGCACGGAAAACTCATGTGCTGCACGGATAACTCACGTGCCATAATATCAATACTTGGATCCGCACGGTCACCTCACGTGCTAAGCGGAAAACTCGCGCTATGGTATCAATACCTGGATCCACACGGTCAACTCACGTGCTACATAGACAACTCACGCATTATGGTATCATATCAAATATCTCACAACAGGCCCTCGACCTCACTCAATCATGAACCTCTCTAGCCTCACCATCACCAACAAATAAGGGGACACAACCCATATTAAGTATCACAACATATCAGCAAAATAACAGAGACTGAGGTAACCATGTATAAGAATTTCTATGACTGAGTGCAAATAATGTGGGCATGAATAAAGCCTAAACATGATCTCTAACATGAAGGCAGACAAGTTCAACAACAAGTAAACACATAACCACATATAATAGTTATTAGGCCTCACAACCTCAGGGGACGGACCAAGTCTCAATCACTCGTGGTGCACACCCACACACCTGTCACCTAGCGTGGGTATCACCTCCAACAAACACATGATATCAAATTCTCTGGGTTTATACCCTCAAAGCCAGAGTTTAAACTGTTACTTACCTTAACCGCGTACAATCCTACTCCGGGATGCCCTCGTCTCTGGACTCGGTATCCAAAAGCTCCAAATCTAACCAAAATCACAATACTACTATCAACATAGTCAAAAGAATCGAATTCCACAATAAAAACTACATAAAATATGCCAAAAATCCAAAATCGGCCAAAACCCAGTCCCCGTGCCCACATCCCGGAACCAGTCAAAAATGGCAGAATAATAAACCTCGTCCTCTCCCGAGTCTAACCATATAAAATTCGTCAAAATGCGACTCCATTGGTCCCTCAAATCCTCACTTAAAACTTTCCAAAACTCAAGCCCTAACTCCCTCAATTTCACTTTGAAATCATCAATCAAATCCCAAAAACGAAGATGGATTCTTGAAATATAACCAAAACTGAGTAGAGAACACTTACCCCAATCCATATGGTGAAAATCGCCTCCAAAATCGCCCAAATCCGATCTCCCCAACTCAAAATATGACCGAATGAACAAACCCTTATTTTATATATTTTTCTGCTAGCTATTCTGCCTCGTTTCTCATGCCAAACAATCTCGAAACTCACTTTTTATTTCTCCAATGGATTTCTTGTGAAATTTTAGTCAAGTTAGGCTTTTGAATAACTCAATTTGACCTTATAATGAAGGAGATATGTTGGTTTCAATATTTGCAAATAGTGTAGGCGCGGTCAGTGGCAATTTCATTATTAATCTAAAAAATCTGGCAACCTAATTCTTAGGAAAATGACCATAAAATTCTCATATGATGTCCAAATTCGATGATTATTTTTGATACGGGTTCGTAATTACGATACGGATCTAATGCTTTAATTAAAAAAGAAATTGAAGCTCATTTGTTCAATATGATATTCATTTATGCTTGAAGAAACGACGTTGAAACATAAGAAAAATAAGCGCAACACAACCCAAACCTATTCGAAAATCACCCAAGGCCGTCGGGACCTCAACCAATAATTCCAACAAGTCATATATCATTACCTGAACCTAGTCGAACCTCCGGAATACCAAAATAACACTTGTATACGGTCTATGGATATCGAAGCAAGACACGGCCATGCTGAATAGTGTCGTTATGAGTTTGTTACGGAAAGGAAAAGATTCTCACCACGTCCCTAAATATCATGGTGTAAATCCTGGGATAGATTTGTACGAATTAGTACAAATTCATACTAGGTTGTTATACAACTGTACCAATAAAATTCCTTACTGTAAATAGAAATGTACCATATTTAGGATTTCCCCTCCTATATAAAGGGGACCCCAAACATTTGTAAAAGGCATCTGATCATTTTTGATAAAGAATATACTATCTTACTTTTCTCGTCTATTTCTCTTCAGAATCATTCTTTAGCTTTATTACACTTACTTTATTGTTCTTGCTTTATTGCTCCTAACTCACCTCGAGGTCATCGAGAACACCGGTTTTGTTCATCAATTCTTTTCATCCATACTCTACATTACTTGTTTATTAATTAGTATTGGATAAGATCACATATCCTTAAAACCTCAAATCAAATTTGGTTGTTACTCATATTTTTGAGGTAAACAATACCAAAACACCAAATCAACCTCGGATTCAAGCCTAAGAACTTCTAAACTTCCAAAATTCGCCAACAACGCCGAAACCTATCAAACCACGTCCGAATGATCTAAAATTTTGCACACACGTTACAAATGACTCTACGAACCTACTCCAACTTCCAGAATTCCATTTCGCCCCCAATACCTAATTTTCCACTGCCGACCAAAATCGCCAAATTTCTAACTTTGGCCAATTCAAGCCTAATTCTACCACCGACCTCCAAATTACATTCCGGACACACTTCTAATTCTAAAATCACCCAATGAAGCTAATTGAATCATAAAAATCCAAATCCGAATTCGTTTACTCATAAGTCAACTTTCGGTTGACTTTTCTAATTTAGCTTTCTAATTAAGAGACTAAGTGTCTCATTTCACTCCAACACTACTCTGTACCCAAACTTACAAACTCGATACAACTCAACAAAGCTGAACAATACATAAAGAAGCATGAATGGGAGAAACGGGGCTATAACGCTCAGAACGACAGGTCGGGTCATTACAGAATCACCCCCGGGTATGTACATAGTAAGGTTATGTGGAGGTTTGATAGTTTTGAAGAAAAACTCTTAGAACGTTCAAGGACGAACGTATGCTTAAGTGGGGGAGGATGTAACGACCCGACCGGTCGTTTTGAGCATTTACACTTCGCTCGGCAGTTTGCATGCGTGAGTAGCTCCGTGTGGTGTATTATGACTTATGTGAATCGTCAATTTTGATTTTCAGGTTATTCAGAATCGGTTTAGAAGAATGAATTTCATGGTTGAGGCTTTGAGTTGAAAGAGTTGACCAAGTTTGACCTTTCGAGAATTTGACCCCGGAATGGAGTTTTGATGGTATCGTTAGGCCCGGATGGTTATTTTGGACTCGGGCGTATTCCCGGCTTTGTATTTGGATGTTTCTAGAAGGTTTCGGCACAAGTTGGCCAAAAATTAGAAAATTGGAGGTTTGAAAAGCTCATAAGTTTGACCGGAAGTTGACTTTGAAGATATTGGATTCGGATTGTGGTTCCGGTAATTCAATAGCTTCATCATGTCATTTGGTACTTGTGTACAAAATCTGGGTTCATTCCAGAATGATTTGGCATGTTTTGACGCGAGTTTTGAAAAGTTGAAGTTCAAAGTTCATAGAAAACGATTTGAGGTGTGATTCGTCATTTCGATGTTTTTATGTGTGTTTTGAAGCCTCAAGTAGGTTCGTGCTATGTTATTTGACTTGTGGGTATGATTGGACGGGGTCCCGAGGGGCTCAGGCGTGTCTTGGATTGATTTCAGAGCATTTTGGAAATTTTGGCTAAAGTGTATTATTGCCGGTTCTGGTGTTTCCACATCTGCGGAAGTATGGGCGCAGATGCGAGTCTGCAGATGCAATTGTTCGCAGAAGCGCAAGAAGTCCTGGCTAAGGTCATCGCAGATGCGGAGGAAAGTCGCACTTGCAAGTGTGTAGGAGCAAAAATTGTCACGCATGTGCGAGGGGTCGGCTGGTGAGCGTGGTCGCAGAAGCTAAAATTTGATCGCAAAGGCGGTGGTTGCAGATGCGACAATTTGACCGCAAATGCGGAAGTGTTGGGCAGAATGATAAATACAAGGGTTCGCAATTTTGGCTTCATTTTGACATTTCCAAGCTCGGATTGAGGCGATTCTTGAAGCAAAATTCATCACAAGTATTGGGGTAAGTGTTCTATACTCAATTTTGATTATATCTCATGAATCCATCTTCATTTTTACCAGTTGGTTGGTGAATTTAAAGAGGAAACTGGGAGTTTTGGCCTAAAGTTTCATAATATGATTTTTTGACACCGATTTGGATTCGAATTTAAGTGAAACTAGTATGGTTGGACTCGTAATTGAATGGGTTGTCGGATTTTGTGAGTTTTGTCGGGTTCCAAGGTGCGGGCCCAGGTTGGGCTTTTTAGGCTGATTTCGGGTTTTGATTCAAGATTTGATCTTTTACGATCGGGATTGGTTCCTTTAGCATTGTTTGATGTATTTGAATTGTTGTTGGTTAGTTTCGAGCCGTTCGAAGGTCGGAACGTGCGGGATGACATCTTTGGAGTATCGCTTGGCTTGCTAGGCATTGGCATTGGCTCGTTGGAGGTAAGTAACTCTTCTAAACTTAGTGTTGAGGGTATGAAACCCCGCAATACGTGTTATGTGAATTGTATTAAGGTGACGCACATGCTAGGTGACGGGCGTGTGGGCGTGCACCCTATGAATTTGGACTCCGTTGTTTCCATGGCACTGTATAATGGCCTTATTTATTGATATTTGTGTTTTCACCATGTGGTAAAGTAACTAAGCTGTGAATCATGTTAAATATCATGTTTAGGCTTTATCCTGATATTGTTTGGATCCATAGTGGTCGTTTCTTGCTTCCATCTCACCGATTTCATTGATATTTCGTACTCAGTCATATGCGTGCATTCATATCATATCTCAGTATCAGTTGTTGTTTATTGATATATCATATCATTGTTGTCGGGCTAGTTTCATGACATTGTGAGCCCGTGAGTGAGACTGCAGAGATTGATGACTGAGTGAGGCTGAGAGCCTGATTATGAGTGACAGTTATGGGATCGGGTTGCACGCCGCAACATGTTATATTGATTTACGCCTGGATTTGGCTTTATGATAGCGCTTGGGCTGTAGAAGCTCCTAAAGAGTATGTACTCCCCTAGTGAGCGTGGTTGATTATATTGAGGGATGGATCTTTCCTGGACATGGATCTTGTCCGAAGCATTTATATACCTGGAGATAGATCTTCTCCATGGAGCCGGATTGGCTTTCCTCAGTACTGAGTGACTGATGGTCAGTGATATATATATTCCAGGATGGATCTTTCCTGGGCCGTAGGGTCCATATACAGTACCGAGTGGTTGAGCGTGATGAGTGGAAAGTGTGAGACAGTGAGATTGAGTACTCTAAGAGTGTGAGTACATGATTCATCTCTAAGATACATGGAATTTCATTCACACATGACATACATGCATAGAGATGCATTTTTCCTCATGCTATATGGTTTCACGTCATTCATGAATTATTATACATTGATATGTATGCATATAGAGGGATTTTATACTTGTAATCTGGAAGGAACATGAAACTTCTTACTCATTGTTGAAAGGATTTTGGAAAAATTAATGTTTTCAAGCTTACTCGCAATTTTGGCATTTCCAATAAAGGATTTGGATTTTCTCACTGAGACACTTGAAAGCATGGCCATTTTTTGGAACTGTAAACGAGCTGAGCACTTTTACTTCAGAGATACCTTTTATTACTTGTATTATGCTGTTATGAACTCTTGTAGAATACCGGTATTGGACCCGACCTTGTGATAGCTCGGCACTACTTTCAAGCTACGGTTAGGTTTGTTACTTACTCAGTACATGGGATCAGTTGTACTGATACTACACTTCTGCACATTGCATGCAGATTTTGGTTGATGTTGTTGAAGTGTTCAAGTTTGCTGGATTCGAAGATGTACATGCGTCCCTGTTGTAGCTGCCTCCTTTGTTCAGGATAGACTTAAATTATAAAACTCTATGTATGTACTTTTCATACAGACTATGTATTTATTTCATTTCCGCTTTGTAACTCCATTCTTAGAAGCTCATGATTTGTACTACCAGTCCTTGGGAAATGTATGAGATTTAGATAATTACTTTCATTTAATTTTCTTGTTAATATAATTGAAATTGGATAATTATTAGTTGGCTTACCTAGCGGGTTGGGTTAGGTGCCATCACGAATAGTGTATTTTGGGTCATGACAAATTCAAACCTAGAATTTTTAGGAGGTGGAGAAGGAGGGGCGGCAGTGGTGGAGTCAATGGCAGCAGCAGCGGCAGCGACGATAGGGGAGTGGCGACGTGGGGCGGTGGATACGAGGGGTGGGGAATGGGATTTATGTGAGGGAAATAGAGAAGGAGAGGGGGAAGGGTATTATGGGTATGAGGGAGAAGAGAGTGAGATAAATGAGGGGAAATCCCGTATTTGAGATCTGAAATAATAATTACCGACCAACGTTGGTCGGCAATTTTGGTCGGTACACTAGTGACGGGCGTTGACTGTATTTTGACAATTAACCGACCAACTTTGTTCGATTATTTTTTTAAGAAAACTAAATTGCTTTTTTATGTTTTTTTCTCTTAAAATATTATAAACTATAAAAAATTATTATAAATTATAATTATTTATTATATTCACATATATATTTACTATAAATAATTATAAACCATAAGCATAATCTTTATAAATAATTATATTAGCTAATTACTTGTAATAAATTATATATGAGTAATTTCAAACACACACTATATTGTAATTGATGATTGATGCGAGGCTAGAATGCATAGTTTAATATGTAATATTCCGTACATTTGAGGTGCATTAATGATAAAAATACACTTGTTATGTGCTTAATAGAGTTTATTTTATGTGTAGGTGAATTGGAGATGGAAACGGAGCTAAAAGGATGCAAATACGTCAAAAATACGCAAAAGGAGACACCCGGGGGATAGCCGGGCGTTTGCCCCCTAAAGCCTGACCCTACCTGGCGTTAGGGGGGCGTTTACCCCA
>ML322748.1:0-16378 GCA_005239505.1 Nicotiana paniculata
ACCTTTATCATAATTGTTTACAACACATTGTTAGTAATTGTTAGTTATTATTATTGTCAGTAGTATTAGTAAAACATCATCAATTTATATTAAAAAGTCTTGAGAGAATTGATTGAGTAAGAGTTGTGTATTCTAAAGCCTTGATTGATACGTAAATTCCCGGTGGGATCGACTCTGGGCATAATACCCCGGATTATATTTGCAACGCCCGTTTAGTCTTTTATAAGGCATAGTTGAGCGTGATCAAATTTTGCCGGCTGCGCTATTTCTTACCGCTGAAGTGATTAGAATTCCGTTGGGAGCAGAATCAAAGTTCAGAGGGGCCACATGAAGTCCAAGTTTGAAGAAGCGCGGTCCGCGCTTGTAATTGCGCATCCACAGAAGTCAATCTGCTGGAGCGCTTGTTTTTTCGCTGATAGCGGAACCTCCGTAGGGGCATTTTTGTCTAGTAATTTTAACTGTGTATAAATAGTTCTTTTTCACATTTTTAGGTCATCGGATGTTTTGTAGAGCTCATGATCAGCAGCCTTTTTCACTTTTGAGTAATTTTAGAGTAGTTTTAGCTCATTATCTTAGATTTTATCTTTGTATTTAACATTTATTGCTATAATTTCATCTACTCTTTTGATTATTACCTTGAATATGAGTAGCTAGACCCATTAGCTAGGGTTCTGACCCAACCCTAGTGTGGGTATTTAATGGGTCTTTAATTTTAGGACTTCCTTGCTATTGGGTTAGTGATATTTAGCTTGTTTCATGCTTTATTCAATTAGTGGTTGCACTGATTCATGCCTTTTTTACTAGGGTTGATGTTGAGAAAGATGACCCCCCAAGTCTAGGTAAAATAGGCTAACAAGGAATTGGGGTGAATTCAAGATATTGATAGCCCCAATTAAAGGGTAAAATCTATAGATAGTATTACCCGACTTGAGCCAATTTCACTTGCATTATAGAAATACCCAATTAGGCTTGAGAAAGCCAATTCGGGCAAAACCACCCAAATTACCGAGAGGTATAGGGTGAGCAATTGAGTGTGAGGTTATATCACGAACCCAGGTACAACAAGTTTGTTCTAAGTTCTAGATCCCATTAGATACTAGATGTATGTCACTTCCCTAGTGTCCCTTATAAATTGAGAACACCCTTACCAAAACGGGGAAGTGGCCAAGCTCACTACAACAGGGGATATCTCCCTTGATCTACTCATAGGAGTGCCTGACCCTGCATCTCAGCCAGTGAAGCCATCTCAGATGCCAGAGCAGGAGGCTACCAGTGCACCAGTGAGGAGATGGGTGATCCACCAGACAGAGGATATGGAGATCCAGCTAGAGGAGCCCGAGGGAGATGCATCTACCCAGCCCCAGGACCCTGTCATTGTCCCTGCCATTGACCCTGCTAGTGACCCAGCTCCCATGCAGACAGAGTCACCTTAGGGAGTTATCTTTTACTCTCTACCTTTTTCCCCTACTCTATTTTTGCATTTAGCATTGAGGCAATGCTAATTTTTATTTTGGGGGGGGGGGGGGGGGGGGGCCTTTTTNTGTAATAACTCTCAACACCATTTTTTTTTTCTTTATTTGCATTCCTCGTACTTTAGTTACGTACTTTTTTTATCTTTAGTATGTATATAAAGTTTCCTTTTCATGTATATATTATTTCCCCTCTTATGTATATTTGTCTTAATCCCCTACTGTATATATTCATTTTACTTTCCGTATTTTTACTTTATAACTTCTTTTATAATTTTCCTTTAGTAGTTTGTCTTTGAACTTATATCTTCATTTCGTGATCAATAAGCCTTTGGTTTTCTGAATTCCAAGGTTCTTTCCAAGGGTGGAATTTGTGTGAACCGGGTGCTCTTCCCTACGATGGATGGCGTGATGACCTTCTTAAGGGATTGAGTCTGTTTTTCTTTTTGTTGTGTTTTTCTTATATTCGGTAGTAATGAATAAATGTGACTCAAGTAAGCTTTACTTGGCACCGGCATATTTACCTTTGACCTCATGGTTAGCGACCAGTTGTAGACGAGTCTAGCTCTAGTTGTGACCCTTAGAATCTTGAGTTGTCTAGAACGTTAATCAAGTGGTGTTTGTAGCCATATGTGAGTTTGCAATCTAATCTAAGGTTGTTTTGGGCCCTCGACTCTATTCTCTTTAACAACCCTGAGGCTTGAGAGGTGAGGTTTTGAATTGCAATCCCAAGTGTTGTTCCCACAAGTCTAGAACTTACCCTAAATGTTCTTCTAGGCGAAATTCTAAGTGTAGCTCGAATTGAGAAGTGATTATAGGCTCTCCATGGTCCCATTTGAATTTGAAGACTTCCATAGCCTACCATTATAATATACTTAGTCAACCCCTTTGAGCCTAAGCCTTTTCGTTCAAATACCACATAACAAGCCTTCATCCGTTCTATAATGACCCTCTCTTGGCACCCAATCTTTATTGAGCATCCATGATGAAAAATAGTCAAAAGCATAAGTTGGGGGAGAGACAAGGAAATTCAAAGTGATGAAAGGTTCAAAGAACAAAAAGAATTGATGAAAAGGAAAGGCAAAGAAAAGGATAAAAAGTCAAAAAGAAACATGTAAAAAAGAAAAGTAAAGGTTGAAAGGATTGAATAAAACAATGTTGAAAGGTTTGGAATGATGAGAAAAGGAGAAAAATGAGCTTCAAATAGAAGAAAGAGAGACAATGTGTCTCTCTAGTTCCCCCAAGGTAGAAGAAAGTGACTCAAAGAGTCAAGAAAAACATGAGACAAATTGTGAAAAGGGAGGGCTTAAGGAAATATGATACAATCATAGTTCATTATGTACGAATTTAATCCAAAAGGCCTCATTACATCCCGTTAAAGCCCTATAGGATTTCAAGTTGAGTGAGCATACATTAGTGGTGATTTACATAAGGGGCAAGCCTATGGTACTTAGAGCCGGACTTGTGGCATTCTTTTGAAAGTGATGAGCGCACTTCTTGATAATCCCGGTTTTGAGCGTACATTCTATAAAGTGAGATAAGATCATGGAGAGTAGAGGAGAAGGAGTATGAGATCCACAGTGACCTACGTGAAAGAGCAAATCTCTTTGATGAATTGAGTCAACTCTTGAAGCTTTTGTGTCACATTAGATCTATGGAACTCGGAAAGTCATTGCATAATGTTGTCAATAATGCATTTGTGTTGAGGGTAATTGTTAGTCCCAATTGAAGCTTGATGAAGTTACTTTTTGTTGAAATTCTACTTTCTTTTTCTTGTGGAGGTAGGAATTACCTTGTTTGCTTGAGGACAAGCAAAAAACTTATGTTTGGGGGAGTTGATAACTAGGGATTTTGACCTACTATTTACTCTCTTTTTCTTAGATTTTGGGGGAAAAATGCGTTAAGGTATTACCGAAAACTAACTTAAGGTGCTTACTTGCGGGTTTTGGATCGAAATGAGGCAAAGAGGCCAAAACATACTTAAAAAGGAGCCAAACTTGCATAAGCCATGATCTCAACAGAAGCGGTGACAGCGCCACTTTTGCGCTGCAACGTAGGCCTTTTTGTTGAGGCAGAATACTAAGTGCGGCCGCAGAACTAGGTTCAGGGAGTTGGATTTTGGACTCAATTGGGGTCGCTGACACAAATATTACAACCAGTTAGTTCAAAAGAGCCTAATCTAAGGGGGGAAATGGAAAATAAAGAAAAATCATTTGGGTTGCCTCCCAAGAAGCGCCTGGTTTAACGTCGCGGCACGACACATGTTACCATCATCGTTGGAACTTGATCAAGGCCACGTGGCTTCTATCAAACGTTCCCAAGTAATGCTTCCCACGGTGCCTATTAACCTAGAAGATTTCACCATTTTTGTTCTTCAAGTAAAGAGCACCAAAAGGTGTTACATGCACTACCTCAAAGGAGCCACTCCATTTGGACTTAAGCTTTCCCAGAAACAGACGTAACCGGGAGTTGAAAAGTAGGACCAAATCACCCTCTTTGAATTCCTTGCTTCGGGCATATTTGTCGTGCAATTATTTCATCTTCTCTTTGTACAATGATGAGCTTGAATAGGCATGGAACCGAAATTCATCTAGCTCATTGAGTTGTTCCATATGGAGATTTGAAGCAACACCCCACTCAATATTTAACCTCTTCAAGGCCCACATGGCTTTATGTTCTAGCTCAATCGGTAAATAACACGTTTTTTCAAACAACCGGTACAGAGACATACCGATTGGAGTCTTAAATGCAATCATATAAGCACACAACGCATCATCTAGATTCCTTGACCAATCTGTTCTATTTGCATTCACTGTTTTTGACAATATGCTTTTAATTTCCCTGTTTGAGACCTCCACTAGTCCACTAGCTTGAGGGTGATAAGGAGTTGAGACCTTGTGATTGACATCATACTTTGCAAGCAAAGTGTCAAATGTCCTATTGCAGAAATGAGACCCCCCATCATTGATAATTGCACGAGGAGTACCAAACCGTGTGAAAATGTTCTTCTTGAGGAATACCACTACACTCCGGGATTCGTTGTTGGGAAAAGCCAACGGCTTCGAACCACTTAGAAACATAATCAACCGCCACCAGAATATAAGTATTGCCACACGAACTCACAAAAGGCCCCATGAAGTCGATGCCCCACACGTCAAAATAGCCAATTTCAAGAATAGTTGTGAGAGGCATTTCATCCTTCTTTGATATTCCCCCAGCTACTTTGGCATTCATCACATCTCTTGACAAGCTCACTTGCATCTCTATACATGGTTGGCCAATAAAAACCACAACTAAGAACCTTGGAAGTAGTCCTCACCCCACTGTGATGACCACCGTAGGGAGAGGAATGACAAGCATCATGTATGCTCATTTTCTCCTCCTCTGGGACACACCTGCGAATCACTCCATCATTGAAAATCTTGATCAAGTAGGGCTCGTCCCAATAATAGTCCAAACTGTCCCATTTGAGTTTCTTCCTTTGGTTAGAAGAGAGCTCACACGGGACAATGTCGGTAACAAGGAAATTGGAAACATCCGCAAACCAAGACATATCATTCAAATAAACCGAGAGGAGTTGCTCATATGAGAAAGCATCATTAATTTCAATACCATATTTGGATCTCCCTTGCTCTTCTAAATCGGACAAATGATCTGCAACCTGATTTTCACTTCCTTTCCTATCAATGATCTCGAGGTCAAATTCTTGAAGCAAAAAAAACCATCTCATCAATCTAGCTTTTGAGTCATTATTTATCATCAAATACTAGAGTGCCGCATGATCGATATGAACAATCACTTTGGCGCCCATGAGATAAGGCCTAAGCGTCTCCATGGTAAACACAATTGTTAACAACTCTCTCTCTCTCTGTCACTGTATAATTGACGTGGGCATCATTCACTGTTTTGCTTGCATAGTACACCGCAAAATATTTTGTTCACCCTTTGTCCCAAAACTGCTCCTACCACAACGTCACTTGCATCGCACATGATTTCAAAGGGAGAGCTCCAAGTGGGTGCGGTAATGATTGGAGTGGTTGCCAATTTATACTTCAAGAGATCAAAAGCCTCCATGCACTCTTCATTGAACACAAACTTTGCATCATTTTTCTAGTAGCTTGCACCAGGGATTCACCACTTTGGAAAAGTCTTTGATGAACCTTCGGTAGAACCCCGCGTGCCCAAGAAAGCTCATAACTCCCTTTGACGCCCATGAGATAAGGCCTAAACTTCTCCATGGCGAACACAATTGCTAACAACTCTCTCCCTGTCACTGTATAATTGACTTGGGAATCATTCATTGTTTTGCTTGCATAGTACACCGCGAAATATTTTGTTCACCCTTTGTCCCAAAACTGCTCTTACCGCAACGTCACTTGCATCGCACATGAGCTCAAAGGGATATCTCTAATTGGGTGCGGTAATTATTGGAGTGGTTGTCAATTTATACCTCAAGAGCTCAAAATCCTTCATGCACTCTTCATTGAACATAAACTTTGCATCATTTTCTAGTAACTTGCACAAGGGATTCACCACTTTGGAAAAGTCTTTGATGAACCTTCGGTAGAACCCCGCGTACCCATTAAAATTTACATTAACTAAGATTCTAAACTATTGAATAGTGACAGACAATGCAAGTAGTAAGCAAGGGAATATATCAATGGGAAGAAGATAGGGTTGATAGGATAGGTGCAAGATGCATGTTTGGGATTTGACTCTAGGTAATTCAGCTCTAATGTTCGAGCGAGTCTCTCGAATTTACTTGGTTATTAGTTCAATTATTTAGTAGAAACTCCTCTCTCGATTAAGTCTCAACCTCACAATATGAACCAACTTTAAGTGCGTGAAGATATGCAAGAATTCGTAGTGGATTGATCTTTAGAAGAACCTCTTTCGATTATCCTCCTAACATATTTTAGTCAACAATTCAACTAGCATCCTGGGATTACTAAGAAGAATTAATGACTTCAACCAACTAAATATAAAGCAACAATATCACATGTTATGCCTCTCTCGATTACATTAAGTGAATAGAGATGCAACAGCTAAAACATCCAAAACGATTCAATGCATAAAACTATAGTTAATTATCCACAAACAAATATCAATACACCAAATCCATCAAACCCTAAAGAGAACTACTCCATAGACATGAAGTAAATCATCACAATTAAGTGTAAAGTAAAGAAAAATATAAAATAATCCAAACCCTTGTCTTGAGTTGAGATTGAATAATGGATTCCTTGTGCTCTTCCTTCTCCTTAGCCTCCTTAGGTCTAAATTAGGTCAAAAGTCCCAAAAATAATATTTTTCTATGTATATATACCAAGTAGGGTCGGGCCAGAACATATACACATTCTCATACGCAAAATATGACACTTTTTCGGAGTTGGACGTGGGCGTCCGCGCACCTTGAAGTGTGCCCGCGCACTTGGCCGTGCACTTTTCACATTATTTTGCCCCATATGCATGGTCAGCGCACTTGCCACGCACGTTTCACCTTGTTCTGTTGGGAATTTAAAAATACGTAAAATATTAAAGTTGTATACCTTTGAATTAGCTTTCAAAAAATATATTGTGCAGCCCAAAAGAAGTTCTGAGCAAAGAGTTATATTTATTTTACTAGACATTGCATAATATGCTTGTTCGATTCTTTGTCCGTCCTAAACTATCATATGTTGATCCTCGAACATGATCCTGGCTTAATTCCTTGGGCTTTTACTCTGACTTCAAAGCTTCAAATCACCTGAATTCATTCCATAACATCTACATAGCTCGGAATCACTCCTATAAGGCATAAAACACACAATTAATGTAAAACACTAGAGATTAAAGCTCAAACTCAACTGAATTGTAGTAAATTGGAATGTAATAATCGACTAAAACATGAGATTATAGTCTACCATCACTCTACTCTCCTCTGCCCCGCTATGATCAACCTCTCGTGTCTCCTTACTGGGGCATCAGTGTCTCTCCTCTTCATATGCATGATTCATCTCAGCCTTGATTCTTGCAACTTGTCTTTCATAGGGGCCACACCCACCTTGTACCTGATAACTTCATTCCTAATCTGGTTATTCTTGGTATGCCCGCACATCCATCTCAACATCCCATCTCTGCTACTTTCATCCTATGGACATGAGATTTCTTGACTGGCCAGCACTCGGCTCCATACAACATAATTGGCTTCACTACCACTTTGTAGAACTTGCCATATGTAATTGGTGGCACATTCCTATCATACAAAATACCAGACGCAAGCCTCCATTTCATCCACCCGTCTCTAACATGATGCGTAACTTGTTCCCCTAAATAACAGACCCAAATTTGAAATTATCTCTCTTGGGAATGATTTGTGTATCAAGCTCCACCTCCAATTCTGTTTCACACGTCCCCACATTGAACTTGTATTTCAAGTATTCATTTTTGTCCTAATCAACTTGAAACAAAGTGAGAACTGCATAATAATCAAAATCAATCTGAAAATGAGTTCCTTCTCAAATTTGTGCTTAGTCAAATTCATACATATAGAGAATGTTCTTGTACGCATATGGTTTTTAAAAAATAAAAATAATAGTGGATAATTATTCTATCCGCCTAAGTCTTAAAGAACAGATTGCACAACATATACTAAAACAAAAGAAAAGGAAAATAATAACATTTGGTCCCGTAAGATATAGTAAAAGGTAAAGGTCAAAAGGAAAAAGGAAAAGAGAAACACATTGTCACGTGCGAAGGATGTGGTAGAGATATTAGTAAAAATATGAGGGGGATGAGACAAGAATCAAGATAGGGACCCGCCAATGATTTGGTATTATAGGCATTTGATTCCGTGGGGGATTGAGGAATTTGGAGCGTCGAAGTTGGCAATGATGGAGGCCAGAATTTTAGGGAGGTGGATAAGGTTTTCTTTATCTATATTTTTTCAACGTTTATTTAATTAACAAAATTTAATGTATGTGCATGAATAATATTAATATGTACCATTTCCTTATATATTAATACTGCTCATGCACAAAAATATTAATATGTAAAAATATATATTAGTATTATCCATCTAAAAAAATTAAACTCTGCTCATTATATAAAGAATGTAGGGTGCGACCTTTCCTAGACCCTGTATGAGTACAGGATGTCTTGTGCATCGTATTTCCATTTTTTCATTAAATAAATAAGGTATACATGGACAATATTAATATGTTATGTTATCAGGTTAAGATAACAAGAGTAACATACATATAATTATACTAATAGTTGACAACAATATTTATCTGATATCTCGAAAATACAATAATAAATATATTGATACTGAAAAAGTTAGTGTATAGTGACTAGTTGTTCCTGTCTTTACGGTCAGCCAATAGATGTTGGTTATAAAAGTTAGGCTTCATATAATTTGTGTTCTTTAGTTAGGAAATTTCCATGAATTCAGCTCTACCTCAGATTCTATTTTGTGCACTGTGCTCCGTTGAGGTGTGAGGACCTATCTTTTATTTGTTCCGTACCTTCTTAAAATTCTTGTCATCAATTTGGAATATTTATTTGTGAAAAATAATGCATCTAGTGTACATGAAAATCATATCCATAAAAGGTAGAATATCTTTTCCACTTTATAAAGTTTTCCTTACTGCTATAATCATAAAGGAAAAGAAAACTACTCTACTGATGATAAAAAGTGGTGTTTTTTGAGATAACGTGAATGACAGAAAATGAGAATCTTGTATTAATCTGACCATAAACAAACGGAGCTCACAATTTATTCTTCATCTTTAATTTATTTATTTTTAAAAGAATGGTCTAAAAAGGAGGTGTCTATTGTAAGAGTTGTTAAAGGTATCTCAAGAAATTAAGTCCTGTAAATCCCATATGTCTTGATTCCATTAGTGTATTGAACACATTTAATGTCCAATTACTTGAAAGTAAACGCTTAATCATTCTCTGATGAAGTTAAATTAAAATGAAAAGTTTACCTTTTGTTAAATTTCCTCTACACCCTCTTTTAGGAATATACCCAAATAGTATATATGTATATTAAACATTTAAAAAATGAAGAGCAGATAGTAAATACACCATTGAGTATAGCTTTTTTTTTCTCCTCTCGTAAAGTTCAAATTGTGTTTCTTTAACTTCCATATGTGAAAGGATAAATATTTTTATTAGTAATCTCTTAAAACTCTGGGCAATTCTTTATTTTTTACACACAAGCTATTAATATCCCTATTTATAATATTATGAAAATATATTTCAACTAGAAACAGAAAAATATATTTTTATATTTATTCTAACTGCAAATTATATTTAAACATGAATTAAATAAATTAAATTCTAAATAACTAAGGTTTCCTACTATAACTTTGAATTAGTTTTCTAACATTCTCCCGTAATTCAAAGTAGTATACGTCTGACTTCTCTCCAACTCTCACTTTTGATGAAATTCATGTCTTCATCCCTCGTTGATGCACTTTGTCACCAACATTTAATTTTGTTGAAGCACTTGTCTACAACTGTTAATGCACTTTGTCTTCAACACCCGATTTTGTTGAAGCACCTGTCTCCGACTCCCGTTGATGCACTTTGTCACTAACCCAATTTTATTGAAGCACCTGTCTCAAACTCACTTTGATGCACTTTGTCACCAACTCCCAATTTTGTTAAAGCACCTGTCTCCAATTCACGTTGATGCACTTTGTCATCAACACTAAATTTTGTTGAAGCACCTGTTTTCAACACCCGTTGATGCACCTTGTCACCAATCCAATTTTGTTGAAACACCTGTCTCCAACTCACGTTGATACACTTTGTCACCAACCATTGATGTAGTTTGTCACTAACACCCAATTTTGTTGAAGCACCTGTCTTCAACTCACGTTGATACACTTTGTCACCAACACTCAATTTTTGTTAAAGCACATGTCTCTAACTCACGTTGATGTGTTTTGTCACCAACACCAAATTTGTTTAAACACCTGACTTCAACTCTCATTGATGCACTTTGTCACCAACATCCAATTTTGTTGAAGCACTTGTCTCCAACTCACGTTGATGCACTTTGTCACCAACAATCAATTTTCCTGAAGCACTTTTCTTCAACAACCGTTGATGTACTCTGTCACCAATACCAAATTTTGTTGAAACACATAATCAACTTCCAATTTTTTTAAACCTCTCTCCAATTTTTTGAGAAGAGTTTCTTCATCACGTGCCATATTTGTTTGAACCTCTTTAAGCTTATTTTTTTTCTTTAATATGTTTTGAAACTTTTCATCAAATAATCTAATTTTATTGACATTTATCTATGACTTTGCCAACATATTTTTTGGCCAGAGGGGCGGCACACTTTGGCTAGCGCCACCTGCCGGCAGCGGAATCTAGTTGATTCTCTCCCAGGATCATAAATGCTCTGATACCAATATGAAGGAAAAATATTTTTATTATTAATCTCTGAAAACTCTGGACAATTCTTTATTTCCTCTATACATCTCCACATAATCAAATAAATTATTACTATCCCTATTTATAATAGTACGAAAATATATTACAACTAGAAATAGGAAAGCCTATTTCTATATTTATTCTAACTGCAAATCATATTTAGACATGAATTAAATAAATCAAATTCTAAATAACTAAGGTTTCCTACTACAACTTTAAATTAATTTTCCAACAATATGAGTTATCAATTTAAAAAGGTAAACTTAAAATGAGCTTATTAACGTAGTGTTTAAAATGTGGATAGAAGGCGGACTAGTTAATAGATTTTTAGTTTATTTTAATATTTAGAAGTCATGTAATATTCATTCTCAAGAAAGTCGATTGCGATAAAGTGAATATTAATTTGAAGAAACTTGAAAGGAAATAAATTGATGTAAATTTCACCAGAGAGTATAATTAAACACATAGGTGAAAAAATTTTTAAAAAATTCTTGATTTGGGACAATCCAAAAGTGAGGCAAATATTCTTATTCTGGGGAGGGAAGTTAGCACTTCTCGTCAAGAGAGAACAAAAAGGAAAAAGAAGATATAGTTCAGATTCTCAAAATTTCTAATGTGGCAACTGAAGCCTTATTCCCTTTATAGATTAGAAGATAATTTGGGAGAAGCTGCTATCCGCTGGAATAGGTGCGAGAAGGGAGTGGTGGAAGCTTCTGTTGGATATGAATTCTCTGTTCGATGTCTTTAAGGAGTAAAAATAATATTGCATAGCCGCTCTTAAAATAACAGTCTCATATATATATATATATATACTTTTATGACTACTGAATATAAATAATTTTGGCCGCTGCTAGAAGTGATCTTTGCTCTTTTAGTTATTAGTCTAACAGGTTAACCTATTTTACAAGTCAAAAACCAGTTAACTACTTAACCTATGCTAATATTAAACAGAGAATTACATAAATATTTCCTATATATTTGTTACGTATCGTTTCATAATATATTATATTGTATTGTTTGATAAATACAATGTTTGAATAGATTGTGTCATTTGTCATCGTTTCATGATATCATGCATCAGCAATATGAAAAATAAACTTACAATATTATAAAAGAAATTATGATATAGGCCGAAATTATAATATAGGAAGGTAGGGTAAATGATAAAATAAAATTATTTAATAATAATGAAGGGTGAGATCGAGAGAAAAAAGACAAGTTAACGACGCGACCACACCAAATCGGCCGTTATACATTTCGTCGTTATGTAAGGACGGATTTAACGATACGATACAATAAAATTTAAGAAACAATAAAAACAAACATTATATTTAAAATAACAATACAACGGGTAATAACAATATCATAAAATAAGTAATATAAAAAGCACTGTGGAGAGTACATGAGAGATGTGGAGGGGCAAAAGAGAGAATATGAATAAGGATGATGTGGTTGTGGCCTAGGATGAGGACAAGGAGTCCCAAGTAAGAAAGTATACGTTAGTGACATGTCGGAGTTTGGAACTTTGGCAACAAAGGGCAAAAAAGAGAAAAAGAAAGGAAGATGATCAAATTGCACCGACTTTCACAAAAGCAAGGGGATGACCTTTCTTATCTTTATACCCCACTTTTTTTAATTTCTTTTCTAAACAAAAGACTTTTTTCATGGATTAGGATTTTAGTTGGGAAGCATCATTGCTTGCGTTTAAATGTTGGAAAAGGTAAAAGTAAAACATAGTTTTCATTTTCCAATAACCAGTCTTCGCCATGTCATAACCCCACTTTCATGACTAACTTTCTCGTCATCCATTACGAAAAATAACAATAAATATTCACTTATGAAATTAAGGAGAAATGTACAAAATAACCTTTATGTATATATTTTTACAAAAAATTCTTACTCATTATATTAAATATTTAATTAGGGGTAATTTAGTCATAGTAGGTATTTTTATATAAAATTTAGTATTTTCTTAATAGGTGTGCTAAAAGTAAATTGATCACTTATTATGAATGGGAGGGAGATGATTACTAAATTGACTTGGTCGTTTGTGCAGAAAAACACAATTGAGGGTTTGCCGGCTCCAATTGTGTCACAAAGTTATGTCAACTGGTCCCCTAATTTGATCTCCTATTCTCTCCAATGGCATTCTTTATTTGTGTGCTCCACGTGTGTTCATGTCATTTTAAGGTGCTTCTACTGCCCTCCTATTACTTTTGGGCTTTCTTTAATGATTTTTTTCCCCCTTGGATTAGGCCATTTTTCACTTACATATACCACATTGGAGTGGTAGAACGGTTGTAATTCTTCCTTTTTCTAAAAGTATTTGTTTTGAGTCTTGAAAATCGACAACTTTTGATAGAGAACGCTTTGTATGTCTTAATAGATCTACTTGAAGTAAATGTAAATTAATCATGAGAGGTATCAGACATCACATTTCTAGAGAAAATAAGTGATCACACTTACATATTATTAGGACTATATGTTGATTACAGCCAGGCAGATGATGTCTTTCGACTTCGTGTATAGTTGAATTCATAACTTCGACATCGGATATGAATTTATACGTAAAAACCTACTAATATTTGAATCAGATTTGCTTCTAATTTACTAGCCGGTCACAGACTGCTAACAAAAGAGTATAGGAGGGTGCACCCTTGATTGCGAGGAACGAAGTTGGTCTAGTGTCTTTGCCCCACAAACATTTGCCTTGAAACTGATTATCCTCAATATCTCGAGGGACGAAAACAAAGGACAGAAGACGTCTAAAATGAAAGTACTCCTGATGATCAGTGGTCAAATTAAACTTCAGCAATCAGTTTACTTCTAATAATATTCTCAAATGAAAATTAATGTGAAACTGAAAAAATGGATTTCATTTGCTCTTTCGTCTCTAGCAATGAAATGAATTGATGTTAATAAGACTCGTGGTCACATAAAAGTTGAGCTTTATTAAATTAAAATGTTGAACACACTTTAATTTCCAACTATCGGCACACATCATAATGTTTCTCATACTTTTAAGCATTCAACTTTCATTTTTCTTAATGTATTTCCTTACCCTTTTTGTCTTTCCACTTACTTTTTCTAGTGTTTTCTGAGTAGTATCTTAACAATCACTTTAATAAGTTTAATCTCATAACTTAAGTAGTAGTGGTCAAGAAATTGGACTTAAACAGGAGAAGCTAATTGACGCATAATTAACTGTAATTCAAAGAGCACTGTTTATTAGGCAGATGACTTCTGCTATTTTTCTTGCTACAACTCATAAAACGCATAGCACTAACTTACATTGTTGTTTAAATACTTATGCACAAATTGACCATGCAGTGACCGAGTTCATTTGTCTTTGGAAACGTTTTATGTACATAACAACATTTATTTTCGGGCTTGAGTTTCGTTACGCCGGACCAATACAACATCATTAGGCCCAAAGCAAGACAGTTACTTGAAGCCCATAGAGCTTCATTATACTGGGGTTTGCAGCCGTACTCTATATTTGTGCCACCTTTTAACATGTATCCTATTTTTAAAATTATTGATTTGGTAGCCAGCTGATAATAAATTCGTAATAATATGACAATTAGACCCCTGACAAAAGATATAAAACATGCATCACGCGTTAATCACGTGATCTACAACCCCATTCGTGAAAAGAGATCTCCTCCTCTCCTCTCACTAGCTTTATCAAAAATAAGAAACTTGTTCAGATTCATCTTCACAATCACACTTGTATGAAGTTGTTTCACATTGAAGCTCATGTTGAAGTTATTTATCCTGCAGTCTACAGTTTTGTCATGAGTTTTATCCGAAACTTCAGTCTAAACATGTTGAAATTATTTAGTTCATTTGGTAAAACTTCAGACTAAACATGCTTAAGTTTTTTAGTTCATTTGCTAAAACTTCATACTAAACATGCTTAAGTTTTTGTCTTACAGTATGTAATTTACTAATGAGTTTTTGCTAATGCATGTTGAAGTTATTTAGTTCATTTGATAAAACTTCAGAGTAACACATGTTGAAGTTATTTAGTTCATTTGCTAAAGCTTCAGACTAAACAAGTTTAAGTTTTTGTCTTCCAGTATGTAATTTTCTAATGAGTTTTTGCTAATCCATGCTGAAATTATTTAGTTCATTTGCTAAAACTTCACACCAAAATATGCTGAAGTTTTTTAGTTCATTTGCTAAAACTTCAGACTAAACATACTTAAGTTTTTGTCTTGCAATATTTAATTTTCTGATGAGTTTTTTCTAATGCATCTGAAGTTATTTAGTTCATTTGTTAAAACTTCATACCAAAACATGCTGAAGTTTTGTCCTGCGGTCTACCTTTTATTAAAGAAGGATAAATTGTCTTTTAAAAATGTTTTTAACAAAAGAATGGCTACAGATATAAATAAAAAATCAAAACATGTATAAGCTAAAAAGGAGCGATCAAATAAGGCGTCTCATGCAATTTTTACCGTAAAGTGATGTTATCTCAAGCCAATACAGTTAACTCGCAGCCCAGCAACTTTCTGGGATTGGACCATGGACTACGTCCACCACCTTGGACCCAATTCAAAAGTATTTTTTCAATTTTTAATATGTCAGTTAACAATGAATTTATTTGGTACACTTTAATAATTCAATCTTAATTTACGTAATTTTTTAACTAGCGACATCTTTTTTATAACTATATCATTATATGCAACTTAAAAACTTTTAAGAATTTCAAGAAAATTTGCTACCTTATTCATGAAATTTTCTTACTTTCTTCTAAGAAAAAAAGATCTTTTTTAATGAGTATGGTTGAAATTCATTAAAAACATATAGATGAGTCAATATACAAAATTTGAGGAAGATTGGAGGTGATTTGGACTGATTTGGTATCAAATTTTGTAGTTAAAATCGAATTCAAATTTTTTTTCTGCGACATATGTATCTGACACACAGGTACACATGGATATACATGTGATACACATTTGGTACATATGTGATACATAGTGTGATACACATATCATTTTTTATATTCATCTTCTACTTCAAATTTTCAATTCAAACCACCTCAAAACTCTACCAAATCATCCAAAAACTGAGATTCAAGCTCCTTAAGATGTACTCAATCTATTCTAATAACACACACTCAAAAGAAAGCAAAAATTTGATATTTTTTTACTACAAATAGCTAATTGGCTAATATTGATAGTATTTGGTTAATATTAACAATATTTTATGAATTGACAAATTTGTAAAATAAGCTACTTATTGTTGGACTTTAAGCATTGGGCTTAAAAGTCTAAGAGCGTGAATTGGGAAATGAAGGGAAATAAAAATTTGAATCAAGTGAGCTTTTGTCATGAACTTTGTACTACATTGGTGAAAGACAACTACACCTGTGTGTATAAATATAGGATCACTTATTAGAGCTCTTAAAAGGAGTTGAAGAGGATGTATCCTCGCGCCGTCGTCGTCGCTCGCTCGGCTCGGCTTCGGCT
>ML322749.1:0-34826 GCA_005239505.1 Nicotiana paniculata
TAGTAAATAACCCTAATCCCATATGTATTAGGAGTAGGACATGTATTATATATATATATATATGGCCTATTATATCATTATCAAGATATGTGAATAATATATTTTTCCATACATTCTCACAAAATTTATATGTATATATCTTACTGTTTAATTTATTATATTTACCCCGGTAGGGCCTTGACCTGACCTCGTCACTACTCAACCGAGGTTAGGCTTGGCACTTACTGGGTACCATTGTAGTGTACTCATGCCCTTTCCTACACATGTTTTTCGTGTGCAGATCCAGGTACGAGCTATCAGACTCGGGGTTAGTGCATTTTGCTGATTCCAGGAGACTTCAAGGTACTTCTGCTTGCATCCGCAGATCCTCGGAGGGCCCTTCTACTCCCTCGTCTAGAGACTTCTTTATTTATATTCAGACTTTTGTATAGAGTTACTTAGATTATAGAAGCTTGTTACTTAGCGACATTCCAGGTCTTGGGAGATTATTTTGTATATGCCGAGCGGCACTATTTTTGTTATTTATAATATGTTGTTTTATCCTTTATCATTTGGATTTCTTTAAGGTTTTTCTGTAATATAGGCTTACCTAGTCGTAAAGACTAGGTGTCGTCACGACACCTTTCGGAGGGTTAAATCGGGTCGTGACAAATTAGTATCAGAGCCCTAGGTTCATAGGAGTTGTGAGTCACAAGCCGGTTTATTAGAGTCTCGCGGATCGGTCCGAAGACTTCTATACTTATCTTCGAGAGGCTATGTAACTGTTAAGAACAATCATACTTCTTTGATTTCCTTGTCGTGCGAGTTATTGACATCAAAATTCTACCCTATTCTTTCTCACAGATGGTGAGTAACCACACTGGGAAGACCGACGATCAGGCACCCGAGACCCCTGTAAGAACCGTCAGAGGCTGGGGTCGGGGTAGAGGACGACCATGCGGTGCAGCCCAAGCACCCACGAGAGCTGCGACAGAGGATCCCCCAGCAGCTCCAGCTGGAGGGCCGGCACAGGAGATTCCTATTGCTGCTCTAGCCCTTCCGGAGACTTCAGCTCATTTCATGAGCATGTTCAGCACTCTAACTCAGGCTGGACTACTTTTGATAGCTCCCACTACATCTCAGGCTGGGGAGGGGCACAGACTCCGTAGCCCCCACTCCTGAACAGAGGGTCCAGGTTGATCAGGCCCCAGAGTTTATTCATGTGCTCCCAGTGTCTCCGGTTCAACATGAGACAAGGGTAGCTGCTTCTGAGGCAGAGTAGCTCAGACTTGAGAGGTACAATAAGTACCACCCACCTACTTTTAGCGGACTAGCTTCAAATGATGCTTTGGGTTTTCTTGAGAAGTGTCATCGTATTCTCCGCACTATGTGCATTGTGGAGACGAGTGGGGTTTCTTTCACCGCTTTCCAGCTAAAGGGAGCGGCATATCAGTGGTGGCATACCTATGAGATGAGTAGTCCGAACGAGGCAACCTCTCTCAATTGGACTCAGTTTTCAGAGATGTTCTTGCGCAAGTATGTCCCTCAGAGCCTCAGGGATGCTTAGAGCGCAGAGTTTTAGCAGCTGTGACAGGGTGCTATGACTGTGTCGGAGTATGCAGTCTGTTTTTGTGAGTTAGCTCGACATGTACCGGCCTTGGTTTCCACGGTCAGAAAGAGGATTTGTCGCTTCACTGAGGGACTCCACCCCAGCATTCGGACCAGTATGGCCAGGGATTTAGAGATGGATATCACTTATCAGCAGGTAGTGAGTATTTCCAGGAGGGTGGAGAGAATGTTTGCCCGGGACAGACAGGAGAGAGGCCAAGAGGTCTCCAGAGACTGGTTATTATTCAGGAGCTCGTGCACTAGAAGCACGTTATGGTAGGGGTTTTGTGAGTCGCCATGTTCATTCAACTCTTCCAGCAACCAGCTGTGTTCCAGCTCCTCCCAGACCTCATGAGCCCTATTATGCACCGCCAGTATCCAGTATGCCTCCAGCTCGAGGTGGTATTACAGGCCAATCCAGCAAGCCAGGTCTGATTCAGTCTAAGTCGTCGCGTCCTCCGAGGGGTTGTTTTGAGTGTGGTGACACTCGTCATATGGTAGTAGATTTCCCCAGACCTATGAGGGGTGCACTTCCACAGACTTATCAGCCTCCACGTGATCTATCGGGTCCTCCGGCCATTCTTCCAGCCCCAGCTGCCACTCCACCTTCTCAAGCAGCTCGAAGTGGAGGTCCATGAGGTCGAGGTCACCTTAGAGGCGGAGTCCAGGCCCGGTAATATGCCCGTCCATCCCGTTCAGAGGTCGTTGCTTCAGATTCAGTCATCAGAGATATCGTCCCTGTCTGTCATAGGGATACATCAGTATTATTTGGCCCAGGCTCTATATATTCATATGTGTCTTCTTATTTTTCTCCACATTTGGGGATATCTCGGGATTCTTTGAGTTCCCCTGTTTATGTATCTACTCATGTGGGAGATTCTCTTGTTGTGGACCGCGTATACCAGTCGTGTTTGATTGCTCTTAGTGGTTTTGAGACCAGAGTCGATTTGTTATTAATCAGTATGGTAGATTTTGATGTTATCTTGGGCATGCACTGTTTTTCACCCCATTATGCTATTCTTGATTGTCACTCTAAGACTGTGACGCTGGCTATGCCAGGCCTACCAAGATTAGAGTGGAGAGGTACCTTAGAGTATACTCCCCGCAGGGTCATTTCATTTCTTAAGGCTCGGTGAATGGTTGAGAAGGGGTGTGAGGAGTATTTGGCCTGTGTGAGTGATGTCAGTATTGATAACTCTAAAATTGAGTCAGTTTCAGTAGTGAGGAATTTCCCTGATGCGTTTCCAGCTGATCTTCTGGGTATGCCGCCCGATAGAGATATTGATTTCGGCATTGATTTGTTATCAGGAACTCAACCCATATCTATTCCTCCTTACCGTATGGCTCCTCCTGAGTTGAAGGAGTTGAAGAAGCAATTGCAGGAGTTGCTTGATAAGGGTTTCATCAGGCCCAGTATATCACATTGGGGTGCTCCAGTCTTATTTGTGAAGAAAAAGGATGGTTCTATGCGTATGTGTATTGATAATCAGCAGTTGAACAAGGTTATAGTGAAGATCAGGTATCCTTTTCCTCGCATTGATGATTTATTTGATCAGTTACAGGGTACCAGAGTGTTTTCCAAGATTGACTTGCGTTCTGGCTATCATCAGTTAAAGATTCGGGAACCGGATATCCCGAAAACTACTTTCAGGACCAGATATGTTCATTATGAGGTTCTTGTCATGTCATTTGGGCTGACCAATGCCCCAGAAGCCTTTATTCATTTGATGCACAGTGTGTTCCGGCTTATATTGATTCCTTCATCATTGTGTTCATTGATGACATCCTGGTATATTCCCGATATTGGGAAGATCATGAAAAGCACTTGAGGACAGTGCTTCAGACTTTGAGGGAGAAGAGACTGTATGCAAAATTTTCTAAGTGTGAATTCTGGCTTGATTCAGTGGCATTCTTGAGCCACGTAATGTCTTGTGATGGTATCAAGATAGATCCGAAGAAGGTGGAGGCAGTGAAGAGTTGGCCAAGACCGTCATCAGTTATGGAGATCCGTAGTTTCCTTGGTTTGGTAGGGTACTACCGTCGCTTTGTAGAGGGATTTTCATCTATTGAAGCACCTATGACCAAGGTGACCTAGAAGGGTTCTCCATTCAGGTGGAATGAGGAGTGTGAGGAGAGATTTCAGAAGCTAAAGACAACTTTGAGTTAGCCCCAGTATTAGTATTGCCTACAGGTTTGGGGTTCTACACTGTCTATTGTGATGCCTCGAGGATTGGCCTTTGAGCCGTATTGATGCAGGACGGTAGGGTGATTTCCTACGCATCTAGACAGTTGAAGGTGCATGAGAAGAATTATCTTGTCCATGATATCGAGTTAGCAGCTATTGTTCACACCCTGAAGATCTGGCATCACTATTTGTACGGTATTCCTTGTGAGATCTACACTGATCACCAGAGTTTGCAGCACTTGTTCAGGCAGAAAGACCTTAATTTGCGTCAGCGGAGGGGGTCGAAGATACTTAAGGACTATAATATCACTATATTATACCACCCGGGGAAGGCCAATGTAGTGGCTGACGCCTTGAGTCGTCGAGAGAAGAGTTTGGGGAGTTTGGCATATCTTCCGGCAACTAAAAGGACCTTAGCCTTGGATGTACAGGCCTTAGCCAGTCAGTTCGTGAGATTGGATATTTCAAAGCCTAGTCGTGTATTAGCGTGTGTTGTTGCTCGGTCTTCTCTTTATGACCATATCAGAGAGCGCCAGTATGATGATTCCCACCTTCTGCTTCTTCAGGACAGGGTCCGGCGAGGTGATGCTAGAGATGTGTCTATTGGTGATGATGGCGTGATGAGTATGCAGAGCCGTATTTGTGTACCCAATGTAGATGGGCTTCGGGAGGTGATTCTTGAGGATGCCCACAGCTCGCGGTACTCCATTCATCTGGGTGCCACGAAGATGAACCAGTATTTGAGACAACACTACTGGTGAAGTAGGATGAAGAAGGATACAATTGGGTTTGTGGCCAAGTGTCTCAACTATCAGCAGGTTAAATATGAGCATCATAAACCGGGTGGATTGCTTCAGAGGTTAGAGATCCCAGAGTGGAAGTGACAGCGGATTACCATGGACTTTGTAGTAGGACTTCCACAGACTTTGAGAAAGTTCGATGCTATTTGGCTGATCGTGGATTGGTTGACTAAGTCATCTCATTTTATCCCAGTGTTGACCACTTATTCTCCAGAGAGATTAGTTGAGATTTATATCAGAGAGATCGTCTGCCTTCAAGGTATCCCAATATCCATCATATCAGACAGAGGTACACAATTCACATCACAGTTCTGGAGAGCCGTACACCAGGAGTTGGGTACTAGGATGGAGCTGAGCACAGCCTTTAACTCTCAGACAGACGGGAAGTCCGAGCGCACGATTCAGATTCTTGAGGATATGCTTTGTGGCTGTGTGATGGAGTTCGGAGGGTAATGGGACCAATACTTTCCACTTGCAGAGTTTGCTTACAATAACAGTTACCAGTCCAGCATTCAGATGGCACCATATGAGGCTTTGTATGGTCGGTGTCGATCCCTAGTGGGATGGTTTGAGTCGTGCGAGGCCCGATTGTTGGGTAGGGGTGTGCATTCAAATTGGTTTATCGATAAATCGAATCGATTATTTATTATCGGTTTATCGATATCGGTTTTATCGATTCGATTTCGATTTCACTTTCAAAATTTTCCTTATTGAGTTATCGATTTCGATTTCGATTTTATCCTCTTCGGTTATCGATTTATCGATAAACCGATAAGATATACTAAGAAGATAAATTTTCCTTATTTTATAATACCCTTTCTTTTACCCTAAGTCCCTAACCCTATTACACCTCCCTCTGCCTTATTCTAGTACTAGTATATTACAAATGGGGCAACGTTAAAGATAACGAGGAAAACCTACAACCATTGACGGCGGAGGTAACCGCCACGGACTGGTTGCAGTCAAAGAATAAAGTTGAAAGAACTGATAAGGATCTCAAAACAAGAGTATGGATCGAAACCAAGAAACTATGGCACATCGTTGGTCCGTCCATCTTCAGTCGTATAGCCTCTTATACCATGAACGTAATTAATCAAGGTTTTGCTGGACACCTTGGTGAAGTTGAACTTGTTGCCATCTCCATTTCTAACACCGTCATTGTTGGCCTCAACTTTGTCCTCCTTGTATGTATATCACCCTTCAATATTATATATACATAAATTGTTGTGACATATGACAATTAAGTTTCTAGTGTATTAACAAAAGGTAGTTCAAACAAGAAATATTTTTAGGTAACATGTTTAATTCTTATCTACGCATATTAATTCTTGTACTTCTCGGTTTTCTTGTTAGAATTTTGACTCTGTTACCAATCAATAAAAGTGATTAAGTAACTTTTTGACATGGAATTGTAGTTAGGGATGTCGAGTGCATTAGAGATGTTATGCGGACAAGCTTTTGGAGAAAATTTTCTTATTGGTGTAATCGATAACCGAATCGATAAGCCCCAAAAATCAATAAATCAAAATCAAAAAATCGAAACCTTATTGAAACGATAAGGATAAGCATATGTATAAATCGATAATCGATAAGTAATTATCGATAAGGGTCAAAATCGAATCGATAAATCAAATGCACACCCCTATTGTTGGGTACAGATTTAGTCCAGGATGCCCTGGATAAGGTGAAGGTGATTCAGGATAGACTTCGCATAGCCTAGTCCAGACAGAAGAGTTATGTGGACCGGTAGGTTCGTGATTTGGCATTTAGGGATGGAGAGCGGGTATTGCTTCGGGTATCGCCTATGAAGGGCGTCATGAGATTCGGAAAGAAGGGAAAGATGATACTGAGGTTCATTGTTCCTTTTGAGATATTGCAGCATGTTGGGGAAGTTTCTTATGAGCTTGACTTGCCTCCCAGCCTAGCAGGAGTTCATCCGGCATTCCAAGTTTCTATGCTCCGGAAGTATCATGGTGATCCGACTCATGTATTGAATTTCAGCTCAGTCCAGTTGGACAAGGATCTATCTTATGTTGAGGATCCAGTAGCCATTTTGGAAAGACAAGTCAGAAAGCTCAGGTCAAAGAATATTGCTTCAGTAAAGGTCCGATGGAGGGGTCATCCAGTCGAGGAGGCGACTTGAGAGACTGAACAGGATATGTGCAGTCGTTACCCTCATCTTTTCACAGCTTCAGGTATGTCTTTATACTCGTTCGCAGACGAACAATTATTTTAAGAGGGGGGAGAATAACGACAAGGCCGATCGTTTTGAGAGTTAGAGCCTCAATCACTTAATAATTGTTTTCCCCACATTTGCTTCTGCTTTTGGGATTTTTCGAAGTGATTGGTCATGAAATTCGGAGAGTTTTAGGGCACTTAGTCCCTAGATGTGAGTTTAAGCCTTAGAATTTGGACCGTAGTCGGAACTGTCTGAAGACGGATCCGGAATAAAATTGTGTCGACCTGTTAGCTTCGTTGAGTGATTTTGGGCTTAGGAGCGCATCCGAAATGTGTTTTGGAGGTCTGTAATGGATTTAGGCTTGAATTGGCGAAAGTTGAATTTTCAGCAACTCCGGACGATAGTGAAAATTTTGATATCGAGCTCGGAATGGAATTTCGGAAGTGGTTGTAGGTTCGTAGTGTCATTTGTGACTTGTGCGTAAATTTTGAGGTCATTCGGACTAGGTTTGATGCGTTTTGGCGTCGTTTGTAGAATTTGGTAAATCCTAAGTTCTTAGGCTTGAATCTGTGTTTAATTCATGTTTTTGATGTTATTCGATGTGGTTTGAAGGCTCGACTAAGTTTGAATGATGTTTTAGAAATGGTTGGTATGTTTGGTTGAGGTCCCTGGGGCCTCGGGTGAGTTTCAGATGCTTAACGAATTAGTTTGGGACTTAGGCATGTTGCTGAAGTTGATGCACCTATTACTTTCGCACCTGCGGATATTGGACCGCAGGTGCGGTGCCGCAAAAGCGGCTGGGTTGCCACAGAAGCAGAAATGTACCTACGCAGTAGGGACCGCAGGTGCGGCTGGGATCGCAAGTGCGGAACCGCAGATACGGCCCGATGACCGCAGATGCAGCCCTAACCCGGATAAGTGACCTTCACACCTGCGATGATTTTTCCATAAGTGCGGGACTGCATTCGCAAATGCGTCCCCATGAGCGCAGAAGCGGATATCGCTGGGCAAAAAAGAGGATCTCGAGGGTTTGAAAATTTATAACACAAAATTTGATTTAGAGCCCGGTGGGAGATGATTTCTCGAGGGATTTTGAGGGAAAACTATTGGATAACTAATTCTAACTCTATTTTGATCATATTACATTAATTTATTGTTGTTTCCTTCGTCTAATTAAGGAATTTAAGGGTAGAAGTTTGGAAATGGGGGAAAAGGTTCCCCAGTTGTAAATCTGAGGTTTGAATGGGAATTAGATGTCAGATTTGGATGACTTTTGTTCGAATGAACTCGTGAATGAATGGGTATCTATAATTTGTGATTTTTACCCGATTCCGAGACGTGGGCTCGGAGAGACTTTTTGGACGTTTTTCCTATTTTCATTCTTTAGCTTCGAATTCATTTGCTAAAGAAGTTACTTGTAGTATTATTTACATTATGCAATTGATTTGATTAGATTTGGGTCATTCGGAGTTGGATACTCGTGGCAAGAGCGTGATATTGAGTTGACTTGAGAGGTTTGAGGTAAATGGCTTGCCTAATCTTGTGTTGGAGAACTACGGACGTATTCTGGGAGATCCCCCTGTCTTGAATATTTACTTTTGGGACTACGGATGTATTTCGGGAGATTCCCCAGCACTGCATATTTACTTTGGGACTACGGACGTATTCCGGGAGATCCCCCTGCCTTGCATATTTATTTTGGGACTACGGACGTATTCCAGGAGATCCTCTATCACTGCATATTTACTTTTGGTACTACAGATGTATTCCGAGAGATCCCCATGTACTGCATAATCATTCGAAACTACGGGACGGTATTGTGGGAGATTCCCTATTGTGTTTACATTGTTCTAAGCCGAGGGCTCCCATAACTGTAAATTTTGTGATTTTCTTAAATTTATTTACTGTAAATTTATATGCATATATCTTAATATTTTACTTATTATATTTCAGTAGGGCCTTGACCTGACCTCGTCACTACTCGACCGAGGTTAGGCTTGGCACTTACTATGTACTATTGTGGTGTACTCATGCCCTTTCCTGCACATGTTTTTCGTGTGCAGATCTAGGTACGATCTATCAGCCTCGGGGTTAGTGCGTGTTGCTGATTCCAGGAGACTTCAAGGTACTTTTGCTTGAGTCCGCAGATCCTCGGAGTCCCCTTCTACTCCCTCGTCTAGAGACTTCTTTATTTATCTTCAGACTTTTTTATAGAGCTATATAGATCATAGAAGCTTGTGATTTAGCGACATTCCGGTTCTTGGGAGATTATTTTGTATATGCCGAGCGGTACTATTTTTGTTATTTATAACATGACGTTTTATCCTTTATCATTTGGATTTCTTTATGTTGTTCCATAATATTAGGCTTACCTAGTCGTAAAGACTAGGTTCCATCACGATACCTTTCGGAGGGTTAAATTGGGTCATGACAGTTTCAAACTTCAGGGATTGTATTTAATTACAAAAAAATGGTTATGGAGCCAAATAGGTAAAAACTTACTGTGTTTCTACCAAATCAATAAATGAATGACACTTTTCACCTTATTTAACTATAACTAATGGTCTTTAATTACAATTAACTCCCATTTGTTTTGCACGTAATCTTGAATAATAATATCAGAATAATACTACTTACTTAATATTCTAGCTATTTCGATTTAGATTTTAACGATAAATTAAATAAATCGAAAAGAATAAACAGTGACGTGAGAAAGCAAATGAAGTATCAAGCAGTAAGGCGCTTTCTTCTTTCTTCACACATCAATGAGAACATGTTTTATTGAGGTGAGAGCATTGCTATTGCATTAATCAATAATTTTCTCTTTGAGAAATAAAAATACGAAGATACAAAATGCAGAATGCTGGAAAATGATAATAATGGTTATTCTTATTCTCTACTTATTTAATTGTTTTGTTTATTAAAATTAAAACATTTAATAGAGTTATAGTCCGTTTGGACAAGCTTCTAAAATCTGTTTATTTTGGGAAATGCTTTTTTTCAAAAATACTTTTCAAAAAAGTATTTTTGGTGAGAATATGTTTGTGTTTAACTAATTAATTCGAAAAACACTTTTGAGTTGTAAATAGTGTTTGACCAAACTTTTGAAAACTGATTCTAAGCGTATTTTTCTCAAAACTGCTTTTCAGAAAAGTATTTTTGAAGAGAAACTACATTTTTCTGCTTCTCAAAATCTATTATGTTTCTCCTCAAAAGCACTTATTTTCTTTCTAAAAACTTGGTCAAACACCTCAATTTTTGGTCAAAAGCATTTTTGGCTAAAAAAGTACTTTTGGCCAAAAAAAAAAAAAAAATTGGTCAAACACACTGTTAGAACTCCTAACAAAATTTTATTTATCTCATGATTAATTTAACTAGACTTGATATAAACACCCGGTGCGGATAAATTTTCACCCTTAATACCTATTTAGTAATATGCTGTGCATATAACGATGAGAATATTGTCATTAATGCAAATGAATCTAATTGGTTTACAATTCTTTCCCTTATTTAATGTTTATTGGAATTGGTTTTGAGTTTCAACTTTCGAAGAAAACTTCAAACTTCCCTAGTAAAAGCCTTCACTTTCGTGTATACCACAAATTTACTAATTTAAATACATAAATACAATGATAAATTTAGGTGTTAGCAGCTGGTTTTACTTGGTTTCACTATCATATCCAGCTTTCAAAGTCATTTTCTCAAACCATCACAACTATATAATATCCTATTATTAGACAACAAAGTCAAATCAATACATCTCTTAATCAAATTCATATGTAAATAGCACTCTCTTTTTTTTCCAAAATTCGTTCAAACTTTAACTATGAAAATAATGTATGTTTTATCTTATGAGCTGATACCAGGCATCATTAAAGCGTAGATGATATGATTACATTTACACAATAGTAATTATTTTGATACGTGAAATCTACACTAAAGCTTACGGCTTGTTTGAATGGTTGTTATCTGATGTATTGTCTCGTATTGTTAATTTAAATACGATATTTATTGTGACTGTTATTTAAATTTTATTGTATCGTATCGTTAAATTCGTCGTTACGTAATGACAAAACATGTCACTTTATATAACGATCGATTTGGTGTAATTGTGTTGTTATCTTGTCTTTTTCTCTCATTTCATCCTTCATTATTATTAAATAATTTTATTTTATCATTTATCCTACCTTTTTATATAATAAATTTACCATGGATCACAATTTTTCTTTATAATATTGTAAATTTATTCTTCATACTGTCATGAAACAACGTCAAACGATACAATCTATCCAAACATTATATTCATCAAACAATACAGTACAATACAATACTATACAATACGATACATTACAAAATAACAACCATCCAAACAAGTTGTTAGCTATGAGGCTGGAACGCAGAGGTGGAGCTAAGATGTCAACTTTATGAGCTCTGAATTTTAGAATGACCACACCAATTGCTAGTAATTCGATTCTAAATTTAATATTTGCATATATTTAATAAATTTCTTAATATAAGTATAATCCCTCCGTTCCATAATAAGTGATTTTTTAGTTTTTTTTTTTGTAGTCCAAAATAAGTGATTTTTTCAGATTTCAATAACGAATTAATTATTTTTTTCCTACATTGCCTTTGGAGTAAATAATGTTAGAGTACGTGTTAGGTTTATGTGAAGAGTTAGTAAAGATTAATATGGTCAATTTCATTATTAATTAATGTCAAAGGTAATTTCTCAATATGTGTGAAAACAATAAAAAAATCACTTATTCTGGATCGGAAGGAGTATTGTTTAAACAAAAATTAAGATATATTGTATATATGATGGACGGATAAATTTGGAACCTTCCTAGATATTCCTTTCCCACACCCCCCTCCCCCAACCCACACGCGCACACACCTTTTTTTTTTTTTTGGTTAGTCAACTTTCTTTTATTCCAGACCAAAAAAGAACTTTCTTTTCTTTCCCGTTAATTAAGAAAATAAATGTTTTTCAATGCCTTGGTTCTTTTTTTGTCCTCTATATATAATGCATGAATAGTAGGCTATATATTCAAACTTTGAGTAGAAGAAAGAACATGAGAGGGAAACCAAGGCTACTGGTTAATCTCTCAACCATTTGACTTTCATCACCAATTAAGCTCAGGTATATTTTCAATTTAATTAGCTTGCAAAATTTCCAATTTTTAGTCTCTTTAATCAAAATTCTCTTTTCCCTTTAAGACTATAGTATATATTAAGAAATACAATAAATATTTATATATTTTTAATCGTGAACTCACATATTATTGAGATCGTTGTAAGAACTCATTCATCTCTGTTTTCAAACAAAACTCTAAATTCATCCATTCTCCATGCAGAAAAACTCATAAATTCTCCCTACATACTAAAAAAAAAGAATTAGCGACGACTTTTATTTTTTATAATTAAACAGAAATCCTTCACTAATCAGCTATTCAACAATGGATTAGTGACAGGTTATTAAGAAATTACATTAGATACTAGCGACAAATTAGCCGGCCAACTAATTCCAGTTTTTCTCTTGTAGATACAATGCACTCAGCAAATCATTGGGGAGGATCATTAGAAATCGCGAACACCGGCGATTCAACGGCGGAAGAACACGATCGGAGTCGGAATTTGGATTGGGACAGAGCATCAGTAAATCATCAACAGCAGCAACAACAACAACAACAACAGTATAATAATTACGATCAATATTCTCACCGTCATAATTTAGATGAAACGCAACAGAGTTGGTTATTAGGTCCGCCGGAGAAGAAGAAGAAGAAATACATCGATTTAGGATGTATTGTTTGCAGCAGAAAAGCATTTAAGTATACTATTTATGGGATAATTATCGCTTTTCTCGTTATCGCTCTGCCTACGATTATCGCCAAGACTTTGCCTAAGGATAAAACTCGGCCTTCTCCTCCTGATAATTACACTATTGCCCTTCACAAGGCTCTTCTCTTCTTCAACGCTCAAAAATGTACGTTTTCTCCTTCCTTTAGATTTCCCATATTTGATTTTTTGTTTTCATTTTTTGCTAATGAGAATGAATTTTTTACTGAAACTCGTTATCCTCATAATCTTGATGGATCAATGTCTCGAGTTGCTTCAATTAATTAGGAAAAATGCCCAAATTTATATGTTCAGTACCACGGGCGGATTTATAGGTAGACATATAGGGTACGTGAACTCATGTCTTTCCGCCAAATTAGGTATTTTATGTACATATTTTTTAGAATTGGTCTAATATTATTTTAGCGGCGCCCATGCTCCAAAGAGGCAAAATGGCGCACTTTGTTAAATGCCGAATTTTATACCTAGAGGAGCTGAGATCAAATCTCACTTACTATATTTTTTTCCTCCTTTCTTTAGTGGTGCACCCATATTATAAAACCTCTATATTATTTTGTATTCTAGTCCTGGAATCAGCCATCATTACTTAACTTGTATTAGGGTAAATTGTCTATATGATTGCTTCCTTGTATTAGGAGCCCTTTCCGGCAACCTGCGTAAAACTGTCCTTTACTATATTAAGTATCTGAAGTTCTCTTTTATTTACTTTATGGTCATTCATAACTTTGTTGTTAGCAAAAGTAGGGTTTTTCTTGTCTTTGACTCTAACAGAGCTTCAGTATAGACTATGCTGGAGTCCACGTGTGAAAATACTTCAGGAAAAAGGTTCGAAAATTTTTGCATCTACTTTGGTTATAGTTTCAAATTATCCTTCATTATACTTCGATTAAGATTCACACTAGAGCTTAGTTACAACTAAGGGTAAACATAAGACAATTTGCTAACAATAAAGGATAAGTAACTCTAAATAAAATATTTTGGATGATCAAATTAAGGTATGTCCTAGAATAATGAGGTATTTTCCGTGGATGATGTTTGAAAAGGATAGATATGGAAAGCACAAAAAGAGTAGAAAAGAGGAGAAAAAACAAAGTTAGCTGATTGGGAAAGTACTAATTTTAGGCTAGAAATATTGTTCTAAGTCCGAAGCATGCCGTTTGTTATTCGAATTCCATTGAATTATAGCAAAGGTCATGACTTTTGGTAGGCATGGAAATGGACTTGGTAAAACTTACGTTAGAAATACATAGTTTTCTACTTTGGACATACTAACTATAATTATTACTTTATGATGCTTGTTAACGTGAATATTAGTCATAGGTGAAAGAGACACGTTACGAGTTTTCAAATTAGAAGTGTTTTTTTTTTTTGAAAAATAATACTGTATAGTCGTTCTAAAAATAATAGCGAAAAAAATATCTATTTTGTATAGATATTCATTCGATATGTTATATATAAAAATTATACAAATTTTATATATTTTTACAACTACGAAATGTAAATAATTTCTGGCGCGGACTAAAAGTGAAAATACCTTTTTTCTTTTCTTGCGACATGCGGTTGGTTAGACTAAATTGTTAAATCAACATGAGGTATCAGATTATTATGTACTATTAAATTAGTTTAATTTAATATTTCCTCCGTCTCACATTATATGTTGTATTTTCCAAAAGTAGATGTTTCAAATCATTTATCGTTTTAGAGTTTTAAAACAAAATTAATTATTTTTTTCTATTACCCTTAATAGTACTCCCACCGGTCCAGTTTAAGTGAATTATTAATTTTTTTCTCACATGTTAAGGAATTTATCTTTTAGCATTAATTAACAGTGAATTGACCATATTAACCTTAATTTGCTCATTGAAAATATAACAAACTACTCATAGGAACTTTACTCCAAGGCAACTTTGGAAAGAAGAAGTTAATTTTTTCTTGATATCTGAAAAAATCAAATATTGTGGACCACATAAAAAGGCCAAAGAAATCATTTAAAGTGGACCGGAGGGAGTAGTAATTGTTCTTGAAGGCTATTCCTCAATTATGGAGTAAAGATCCAATAAAGAGAGATTAAATCATAAGAGATAAAAAGGATAAATTAATTAAAAACTCTTCCTATTTAATATATTTTTAAGGGGTATGAAAAAAAGAATATCACAGATAAATTGATACCGAGAGAGCATTATTGAAAAGTATTTTTAAAATTATGACTTCTAAATTTAATGGTTTTAAGAATTTTATTATTTTTTTACATGCATATTTATATCTCGTATTAAAAATTCTAGGTTAAGTTGAACTAATTTATTGTTCCAAGGCTCTATCTGAACAGGAGAAAAGTAGACACGGTTTTGAATGGGAAGTTGGAACATCCTAAGCACTTGAACAACAAACTAAAAAAATGGGTCCAGAAAAATCTATGTTTGGTAGGGACATTTTTAATAGTATGATTTTCATTGGCCAACAAATGTTCATTAATTAATTATTTAACCAAAGTCTTCTATTCCCTTGTATGACTCGGCCTTCATATGTCGTCATTGCTGATCCTTAAAGTCCAATTATATATATTATTTTTCCTTCTTTTTTAATGATAAACAATTTGAAGATGCTGTAAGATTTCTTTTTTAAGAAGAACAACTTAAGATAAATTAAATCAATTCTAAAGAATATTACACTAACATTTTTATTTCATACCTAATACTTTGAGGCGTTCTTCAGATACAAGGTAACCACTCTAAATGAATGCTATTTAAGAATTAGCCGGTGCATCCTGAATTCAATAATGTCCTGAAGTTAAGATTTTTAATTTAAAATTTTCGATACAAAATAATTAATGGCTAATCTCAAAATAGCATCCCTAAGAACAATTATTTGTGCATTTGGCGCTCGAAAGAGATCCATTTTAGGATCAGTTCCTACCTAATGAATTATCCAGCTGATTTAGGGAACGATATTTAAATTATCAGTTAGTGGGGAGCCATAACTTTTGATTCTTTGAATTCGTCAATTATAGTTTATTTTGCTTTAGTTACACCTGGAAATATGTATGTTTGACTTTGGAAATTAGACGAACTATTTCCCCAAGTGACAGGAATCTTATTTCTTAGTAATTAAATAGGCAGGTCAAATCCGATGTTTTTTCTAAAAAAAAAGAAAAAATCATTACCAACGTGCCAGTTTATCCCACTGATTTCCTTCTTTCACTTTCATCTTCAAGTCAATGTTGATTGGAGATAATTTTATTTCGATTCAACTAATATAAGATTTTAGTTGTGTTTAGAGTCCGTGTACTTTTACATAGTGTAGCATATATCATGTCTTATTTCTCTTTCTTTACTAGTCCCACTTATCATGAACGATTACCAATAGTTATTTTCCTTGGCTTTGTAATTTATCACCTCTTAAAAGAAACAACATGATAAACACAACAACAATAACGACGAATCCAGTAATCTCACAAGTGGAGTCTGAATCGGATAGTCCATACAGAGGAGGAGTTAGAATTTTAAATTTATAGGTTCAGCATTCTAAGCTTTTTTAGGTTACTGGGTTCTACTTATTAATTTATAACTAATTATTAATAAATTTTTTCAATACAAATACAGAAATTGAACCAAAACTACTAGGTTCGTCGAATCCGGAGCCACTATACTGGCTCCGCCCATGAGTGCGTACGAATATTTTACTCCTACCTTGAAGGCAGAGGCGGATCCACCCTTATGGGTGGGGGTGGTATGGCACCCACTCGATTGGTAAAATTATTGTATATTTATGTGTAAAAAATTTTAAACTAGGTTAAATATATGATGTTGCCACTCTCATCCGCAAACTAGACAAAGGTGTCATGATTGGTAGACCTTTTTGAAAGTTTTTCTCGTGTGTAAAATTCAAGTTGGAATTTATCTTGAACCTTGTCTGGCTTTCCCTTTTCATTGTGCTTTTTATTTCTTTTTTTCCCAGTCATTTTCCTTTTTGGCTACCTTCCAATTTCCTATTTGTGGTTTATTATTTTTATTTTTTCCCTCTATTCGATTACTTTATCGATGATATTTAGCAAGAACACTCAAACAAGAGCCTCCAAAATTTAAAAATTTTATAATATAAGCATTTCTCTTAAGCTCAAATCTTTTAGTTTTCTTCTTTGAAAATCAAAACAACTTGGGTCTTGATTTAGATTGAGATCAAAATTAATTTATAATTTCTTTTTTTTATAACATAAAAATTTGTGTTATTCTATGATTGATAAATATAATTTAAATCTCTTTAATAATAAATTATTATGAATATTTCGCAAGCATGAGATTTATAATTCTAAGTTTTGAGATCTTGTAGTTTATCTAATTCCGCATTTACTTATGGGGTATAATTTATATTGAAGATGTTTTTTTTTCTTATTTTGATCGGTGGAGCTCGCTTATTAAAGATTTTATTTTACTTGTGCAAATTTATTTTTAGCATACAAACAAATATAGTTCCCTAGTGAAAATATTGATTTTACTTGTATTATTAATAATAAAAGTGTGATTCCTTCTTTAAAATGTTAATTATATTTGCTTCTTAATGTGTGAGATGTAATTTTCATACGACAATAATAACATATATGCCCAATGAAATTCCATAAGTAGGGTCTGAAAATTTGATGTAATATTTATATTTGCAAATAAAGTGCTTATTAAATTGCCCAAATAAACTAAAAAATGAACCGGACAATCGTTCCGAATAAACTATATATTAGTAGTTATTATAAGGTGTACATTAAAGGAAATTTTGGCACCCGTCATCTTTAAATTCTAAATCCGCCTCTGCTTGAAGGTAGAGACGCTATTTCCGATAGATGATTAAAATGCGGTTTAAGATTGGTGTTACAGCCTTTTCCGGTTTAGGCTTAATTATCAAGAATTTTCTGCAAAGTTGTATAACACAAAGAGTACTTTAAAATTTGTTTCACTTCTCTTTTGATAGACCTGTTACTCTTTTTCCTCTAACTTTATCTATTCGTGCAATATATTGATTTAAGTTAAATACATATACAATATCAAATGTTTTACACTGTCAGTATGTATAGTTTAATCAATGATAATGGGAAAATTACTGTTTTTATTGTGTTACCAATTAATATTATCAAAACATTTACCTTTAATTACCTTCTAAATAACATAGTGGAGCTTTGGTGCAACAGTAACAGCTCAATCCACTAGTAATATTGTCCACTTTGAGCCTGGGCTCGCATGGCTTTAAAGCGTGTCACTAGGGTCTAAGGTCTGTTTACTTATATACCCAGCATCTCTCACGTATTTTGTCGATGTGGGATTCGCCTGGGGTGTCACACGCCGTGTGACCAGGACGCCACGGTCTCAAGCCGTGGAAACAGCCTCTTACAGAAATGTAATACTGCATATAATAGAGCTAATGTTGTTTGACCCTTCCCGACCCCGTGCATAGTGAGAGCTAAATGACCTGACTGCGTATATTGTTTCAGTGTCAGTCCATGGAGCTTACACTCATAATATATTAATCTGAGAATTTGATGGTCGTTGAATATTGCAGCTGGAAAATTGCCAAAAAGCAATGGGATTCCATGGAGAGGAGACTCAGGTTTACAAGATGGATCAAAACTCACAGACGTTAAAGGAGGGCTAATTGGAGGGTACTATGATGCTGGAGATAACACAAAATTTCACTTTCCAATGTCATTTGCAATGACAATGTTGAGTTGGAGTGTCATTGAATATGAACACAAGTACAGAGCCATTGGAGAGTATGATCATGTCACAGATCTCATCAAATGGGGTACTGATTACTTGCTTCGTACTTTCAACTCCACTGCCACTAAAATTGACAAAATTTATAGCCAGGTAACTAAAAATTTCGATCTTTAAGCGTCGTGATTATACTTTATACATGGAGTTGGTATGAATATGATGGTAGTCATATTCCGGAAAATGGCTTTTTTTCTTTGAAAAATGTTTTCCGATGTTTGGTTGGACAGTGAAAAATATTTTTCCGCAAAAAAAAAAAAAAAAAAAATTGTTAAGGGTTGTTAATAATATTAGCAAATTAAATAGTGGTTCTTGATGAAATTTTTAGAATTAAAGCAATAATATGAGGTTAAGAGTTGAGAAAATTGTGAAGAAAAATGACTTTGCAGTTCCCCTCGAAAAGTGAGGGAAGTCATTTCCCCATTTCGGGGTGGAGAAAGGGAAAGGCATAATATATAAACAAGCCCTCACACTTGGGTTCAACAAGCCCTCCGCTAGCAAGTGTGCCTTCAACTTTAGGTGTGCACAAGTAAGCACCTCAACTTGTATAAAGTTGAACACGTAAACACAAATGCTGACATGGCATTGACGTGGCACATAAATTTTGGAGGTGTCTAGATGATCATTTTGTAAGTTAGGGTGTTCAACTGACAGTGGAGCCAAGTTGAGGTGCCTACTTGTGCATACCCAAAGTTAGAGGGCACACTTGCCAGCTGAGGCCTATTTATGTTAAATGTTCTTGCTACCACATACAAAAAAAGTGTGTTAAGTTTTGTACTCAGTTAGATTCTATAGAGGTAACTGTAGCAGTATTCATGAAGTCAAAAGATCATGGTGTGGAAAATCAACTGAAGTGAAGTTTTAAGCTAAATGTATGACTTGGCATTGCTGTTGGAACTTCATACTTAATTATGGGTCCAATTTTCCCTGATCAGGTTGGTGGTTCTCTAAATAATTCAAGAACACCAGATGATCACTACTGCTGGCAAAGGCCAGAAGACATGACCTACGAACGCCCTGTCCAAACAGCTAATTCCGGGCCTGATCTAGCTGGTGAAATGGCTGCAGCATTGGCTGCAGCCTCCATAGTATTCCGCGACAACACACAATATTCAAGAAAGCTCGTTAAAGGAGCAGAGACCCTGTTTGCTTTCGCGCGTGACTTTGGCAAACGGACTTCATACTGCCGTGGAAATCCATACATTGAACCTTTCTACAACTCCACAAACTACTTCGACGAATTCATGTGGGGATCAGCTTGGCTATATTATGCTACTGGTAATAAAACATATATATCGTTGGCGACTAATCCTGGATTATCCAAGAATTCCAAGGCTTTTTTCATGATCCCGGATTTAAGCGTGTTGAGTTGGGATAACAAATTGCCTGCAGCTATGCTGCTGTTAACTAGGATGAGGATATTCTTGAATCCAGGTTACCCTTATGAGGAAATGTTGAGCAGTTATCACAATGTCACTAGTCTTACGATGTGTTCCTACCTACAGAGGTACCAAGTCTTCAACTTCACTAAAGGTAATATGCCTTAATTATCATCCTCTTCCAAGAACATGTCATATATATTCCTAGTTAAGGACAAATTGCTACATTCGGTAGATGTTCAGCAAAAATTATAAATTGGTCCGAGGTAAGCTTGTTCAATTGTTCTACGAAGTGCTCTGACTCCTGATATCCAGAGGCAGATCTAAAATTTAAACTTGATAAGTTCAACCTTAAATGTTTTCAGCACTAAACACATCGTAATTTTTGCTTAGGCGGACTGATCCAGTTGAATCACGGCCGTGGACAACCACTACAGTATGTGGCAAATGCAGCTTTTTTGGCATCACTCTTTGTTGATTACATGAATGCCACTGGTGTTCCAGGATGGAACTGTGGCCCTAACTATATCTCCTTGGATGTGCTTCGCCGTTTTGCCACTTCCCAGGTTTGCACATCACTCGCCCTCTCAATATTGGATCAGATTCAATAGAGTGCAAACAATTAGAAATCTACAACAAAAGCACTATCACATGCAAAGTGGATCCAGGATTTAAGTTTTGTGGATTCAACCCTTATCTTGGAACTAAACTCATTGTAATTTTGACATCGAAATACTGGGTTGAGTTGAATGCACAACACAGGAGCTCCATCTGCCGCTGCTTACATGGTCCATTAAAACTGCCAATATTTTAACTTTTCGGCCACTAAAAGTGCCATCATGCAGAGGCGGATCTAGGATTTCTAAAATATGGGTGCACCACCAAAAAATGTAGAAAAAAAGTATTAAGTACGAATTGATCCACAGATAATATTAGACTAACTCTAAAAAATACATAGATAAAATACATAGTTTGACGGCGAGACCATTGGTTCACATGCCCCATGATTGGGGCTATAAATCCGGCCCTGCCATCATGTATTAACATTTTGTCATTTTTGCTTTCATAAAACAGATGAATTATATTCTAGGTGACAATCCTTTGAAGATGAGCTATGTAGTAGGGTATGGAAACAAATTCCCAAGGCATGTACATCATAGGGGTGCATCAATACCCTCTGGTAAAACAAAGTACTCATGCACTGGAGGTTGGAAATGGAGAGACACCAGTAATCCCAATCCTCATAACATAACAGGAGCTATGGTAGGAGGACCTGATAAGTTTGATAGGTTCAAAGATGCGCGCAAAAATTTCAGCTATACAGAGCCAACACTAGCAGGAAATGCAGGACTAGTTGCTGCACTTGTTTCTTTAACTAGCAGTGGTGGCTATGGTGTTGACAAAAATGCCATTTTCTCAGCTGTTCCACCCTTATATCCTATGAGTCCACCCCCACCTCCACCATGGAAACCATAATGTGCAAATTTTGCCAAGAAAAACTGCAGCAGCTTAAATTTTTCCTATTATTTGGATATCCCCATGTACAAAATTTCTGAGATTAAAGAGTTCTTCTAACTCTATTTATCTTGTGACATCAGCGGCGTAATAAAATTCTTGTATTATAATTTCTTTTGTTAATTGTTTCAAGTACATGCATGGCATCATCAACTTTTTTTTCAATCAAAGCGATTACATAAACATATAGAATGATTTGCTACGTATACCTAGATCACGGATATATGGAAATTTTATTGATAAGACCTTTTCAATTGTAGCCAATATCTTCTTACGAGTAATTCTGACAACTTAGGAGAACAAGAGGCAGTTACCTATTACAAAGATGGTGTGATTTGATTCCCTTTTTTAAAAAAATTTATATTTAGTCATTTCTCTGTCTTACGAGGAGAAAAACACGTGATTCGAGAAATTTTTTGAAGATATACTCTATGTTTTTTGAAGGTGAAATTTGGAAGTAAAACAATTCCTTCTATAGTGTATCCTCGATTAATGCAATCTCAGATGCTATGTTTCGATTTCCGATTCTAGTATTAAGGGAAAGGTTATGCCTAGAGGTTCTGTATTTTGGGTCAATGCTACTCTGCTAGCGTTAATCCTCGTCCCTAGATGTAGTAGTCAATCAGCGGACCTTCATTAATCGTCTCTTTCATCAGTATTTCTTATCCACGATAAAAAAATGACCAGGTTTCTGTTGAAACTAGTTTTACCTTTTTCAAAATTTTCTTCTCGTAAAAACTCCAATGTAACTACTTTTGTGAACTATTTTGAGATTACCTTTTTTCTAAACTGAAAAGACCTAGGTTTAGGTACAGTTTCATTGAATTTAGAATACCTTGAAGAAGAAGCATATAATAGCATTTCTTGTGAGACAACAAGTGAATGCCAGTCAATTCATAGATAAGGCGGATATTTCTTCTATATTTGTTGAAAGAATTACAACAGAGAGAGTTGCCTTACAATTGAAATTGACAATTTCCAATGCATAACCACATATATGATTTTAACTTATTCTACATGTATTGATAAATGAATAAGAGGTAACTATTGCTGATAGCAAGAACCTGGATCTTCTGGTGCAGCTCGCCCGCCTCCAGTTAATGGACCAGAAGCAACTCCTCTTTGATTCAATAGGCACCTAAAATGAGCCAACCTGCGAGTAACTTGACTTGGATTCTTGGCAAGGTTGTCATAAGCAGTCCATAGACTCTCTTTTATGGCAGCAAGTTAACCAGCAACAACAAAGAAGAAATGTTACAACGAGAAAGACGATTGGAATTAACATGCTCAGAGTCTATCCTCTTATGGAACCATATATGGCGACATGTCAAAACTAATAGTCTAATATACACATAAAACTATGGCCAGCGTCGCAAAAGTATCAAGAAGAAGGAATGGTGAAAAAAGCTTTAGTTCATCTGAAAAATCAGCACAAAATATGTGATTTCATATGTGGCCATGAATGATGTATCACATTAGGAGGAGGACAAGACAGAATACACAGAAGTGGCTCCTCTGAGAAATCCAACGGCATTTGAAAGATGAAAAATACTTCTGATCAGACTAAAGGAACTTTTATGTTCTTTTTTAAACAAAAATATAAATTTGGAGCGTCGATGAGATTCAAATTAGTATAAAGATGATTTGTTGCTCTTTGTAGAGGATGCTAGTTTAGTCTAATTCACATTCTCTACCTTTTGTATACAACTCGTATTCGGGATCTTTTCTTATCAAAGATAATTACTTTGTAAAACTAATAAAAAGGTAGAATCTAGATTTCAGGAAGACAGATTCAATAAGAGAGAGAAAAGACTACCTGCTGCTGCTGCTGCACGAGGCCATATGGTTGTTTCGATGTTTGATCCATCAATATGCTCACCCCACATACATACCTCACCCCCAATAACCAGCCGTTGTTGCTCGGGATTTGTAATATTAGTTAGTGGCTCATTTGAATAGAAATCCTGCCATGTGGTATCTATATGGTCCAAATACCACTTGTCCTGGTTACTAACAATGCACCGCAATCCAGCTGCAGTTACTTGCTGAGCAACACCGCCCCCGAGCCTGGCAGATATAATACAAGCGGAAAGTTAGTCCGTCATTTGGTTTTAGGAAAAGCATTCCAACTGACTTGGTAACGCCTACTCCCTCACTTTCTCTATCAATTATAATTGATAGAGAACAATAAAGGAGATGAAAAAGACAACTGAATATATATATATGAACTAATATCGAGCTTCCAAACAAGAAGAGGACGTACCAGTTGTGAACTATAGTTTTTGGGCTCAACTTATTTCCAAAGTTATTGAAAGTCTCTTCCCTGCAAATTTGAAGATGACAGTTAACCATCAGTTACTATCAGAAAATCTCATAGTGGAAGTTCTTCGTACCAGTTTATAATTTCATATCCATGGGATAAAGCTATCTTCTGTGCTCGCAAGACGAAGTACTCATAAGCAGTGGTTCCATTCAACCGGTGTTGCTTCAACCTGTCAAATAGAACATTTATATAAGATAATTAACTGTAACACTTCACCTTTTACTTCCCTTTTGTTGCCTTTTCATTTCCTTGGCACTTTCAACCTGCAGGGATAAGGCCTTTCTAGAGCATTCTTCAATTTATTGCATGCTATCAATGTTCATTTGCTTCTCAATTCAAGAACTACCCCTTTACGATCCTTGTAAATGTAAGCACGTCAAGACTTTGTCAGATTTTTCCGAGGCTTCTATTTTGTCCCACAAATGAGCATTAATCGGTCAGTTAGAAGTTTGCGTTATTTCTACTTTACATTTGATATTCAGCCACATAAGCGGGTCTGGATATGCATCTTGCAGTGAAGTTCCAGGAAACTGATTGGCAAGTACTTCAAATTACACAGGTTTTATAGATTAAGTAACCAATATGATTATGCGAGTTATAACACTTAACAAGCCACACAAATGAAAATGACTTGGTCTGAATTGTAGCTTATGAGAGTTCATATAATGACATAACCATCGACCAATGTTTTTGTCTGCAGGAATAACAACTAAAATACAAAAAGAAATAATCGAATAAGAGTTCTGTAATGCTCAATGATGCATGTTACTTTGCTGACATCAACAAAGTCTAGTAAAAGCAATAAAAGCTTCAAAGGATGATTAACTTGGAAAATAATTGTAGAAGATATGCAATACTGACAGTAGAATATAGAAAATAAAATAGCAAAAGATATTTACCATTTGCTTATACGAGGAGTTAACGTCCAGCAACCTGCAGGAAACATCCAATTGCATGTTTCAGTAAATTGCCTGCGAAAATTAAGATGAGTAACAGTACAAGCAAATAGGACTAGTACCCGAGTAAGAGAGATTGAAGACTGAAGTCAATGCCTGACACAAATATGTCTGGGTAATATTTATGTCCAACGAAACAACTAGTTATAGGAAACTGGAAGTGTGAAAATTGATAAAGGCGCCTGCAGACGAATTATTACTTTAATCACTTATGCATCTTACACCTCAAACTCGTGCAGCTACCGAATTTGTCTACTAGATTTTTGTTTTCTCATTAGTATCCTTTCAAAATTAAATGTTCAATGACTTAGAGAGTAAAATATTTGCAAGAAAAGATCCAAAGTTCATGTGAGCGTCAGACGAACACTAAAATATCATGTTTTCTAGTTAGTATCCTTTCAAAATAAAATGTTGAATGATGTAGACAGTAAAAAACTTTAATACAAGATTCAAAGTTTTTGTGAGCTTTTGTCGGACACTACTTCATTCTTCTGTCATGTTAATAATATTTCGTGAAACAAAAATGATAGACCATATCACAAAGAAATATGGATACAACCAAGTCAGGACAGTGGTCTGAACATGGTAACTTACTTGTATCCACTTCATCACCTCCTAGATGAACAAATCTGTACTTGAATATCTTGCTAAAATCTGAAACACAGGAAGTTTCCGTGTCATGAATCGATTACTATTTTGACTCATAGAGGTCATGAAGTTATTTTCCTTGAGCATTACCGGAGAGAATTCCGTCTATTACTTTGAAAGTGAAATCATTGCTTATGTCAAGTGGCTGTTGACAATCTTTTGACGGCCGTAAAGAAGGATAACCAGTACCCCTGAAATTGAACAATTGCTGGATCGATTAGTTGCAAAGGGAATAAACTCTGGTTGAAATTTGATTCAACAACTAATATCCAAATAGAATGTCATCACCCCATACCAAGATTGAGCATGTCCTGGAACGTCTAATTCAGCTAATACATTGATTCCACGTCTTCCTGCATATCTGCAACTCTCAACTGTTTAACGTTATTTGCACATCAAAACCCAAGGAAAGAAGAATGAAGAAACATGATAGATGACTTGCCTTACAATCTCAGCTGCATCAGCTACAGTATACCGCTCTGAACTTGAGTAAGCACCATTCCAAAGTTTCGGATATGAAGGTATCTCAAGTGGAAATGATTGTGTATCTACAATGTGCCAGTGCAGCACATTCTGCACAGAGCATATTGTGGGGATCAGAGTCTTAGTAATCAATAAGAAGTAAGATCATGCATTTCATTCCACGAAGTGCTGCCAACAGGCATCAGAATGCTTGTAGTGACATCATCAAATTGCTAACATAATAAGCCCTTGAATGACGGACAAGAATAAGATGTCGCCTAAGCCCTCTGCCTAAGAACCTCCCGTGGTTCAACACAAAGTTAAGCAATACTTTGTCCAAATTACTGATTTTGACACTATCCATATTATTAACTTTCTTTATTTTAAGAAAGTTTTACTGGGTGACCTTCCAAACAAGATTTATGATAAGCACCAGTTAACTGCAGGCATATAATAAGAGCGTTCCGGAAGCAAAAAAAGACAGTTTTCTGAGGGGGAAGATAGCTAATGCACAGTATATCAAAACTAACTCAAATTGATACATAAAGAGAAACGGAAAATATTTTACATTGTTCAACAGTTACAGTATCAATCCTGCCTCAGCTACTCAGCCCAGCTTGAAAAATTTAAAAAGGAAAAGGCTTCTGAAAGTTATAATCATGACACAAGTCTAAGAAAGCTTTCTTCATCTGCTTTTCCGGAGGAAGCAGGGTTGCACAGAACTTGCAAGTTTCCTAAGGTGAGGATGCAAAGAACTCCACATAAAAAAAAAAAAAAGAATAGATGTTTTGGGACAGACAGATTTAGGGAGACATGAAGTACAAGAGGTCCAGAAAAGTAGTAATACTTAGCCGGAGATGAGTTACTATACCAGTTTTGCATAAGCCATCGAATCAATAACCTTCAATATCACAGGCAACGACAGATAGTGACGGGACGTGTCTGTAAGACGATGAAGGAAATCAGCAAATCTTAAATTCAGAAGAAAACTTGACAGAATATGAGATGGTAAATTTCTTACTTGGACGTTATTCATTGTGTTAAACTAGAAAAGAAAGATGAAATAAGTAAAAGCAACGGTCCCTAAAATTATTAGAGAAGTTCCTCACCAATTAAAAGCCCTCGATAAGAGAATCTTGGTCGATCAACTATGGTCCACGGAACTTGATGAACTTCAATTGTTCTGGTTGTAAAGTTAAAATGGCATACTTGACTAAATGTCTGTTACGATGCCAAAACAAACATTAGAGCATCTAACTAAAGCAAAATATAATTGACTAACTACTAACAGCTGTTCAGCTTGAGCGGAAGCATCAAACCTGCAAACCATGCAAAGCCCCATAAACTGTTTTTGCCTGCATTAAATAGTGACTATCAGAAAGTTAAAATATTTCAGTGTGATACGCATAAAAGAATCTCTCGCCATCCAATCATATAAGCACAGATGCGAGCAGACATATTGCATGTATGGTTGTTTTCAAACTCCGTACAACTTCAAGAAGAATAAAAGTCAAAGAAGAAGAAAAAATAGAACCGCGTGAAAACAGATGCAAGTAGAAAGAGTTTATACACAGTCATATTTTAAGCATATCATGCAACTTCAGAGAGACATAGTAATACAGAAAAATAAATATATTAGCAGTAGCTGCCTCTGCGTTGTTCTCAAATAAAAATTTAATGAAATTCACCACCTATTGCTGAAATATTATTTCCCTTGTACCAATCAAAATTTGTTTGGTTAGAGAGTGAATTTCTAATTCAATAAGTAAACACAAAAATTGTAAAGGAACAGGATGAGCTACCTCACACTATAATACGAGGTAGCTAACCAAACAAAGTCTAGCTTTGAAAATGTTTCTGTGATGAAAGATAATTATTGGCTATAACCTAACCCATTGATTTTGGCAAAAAACCACTTTAAGGTCTATCATAGAGTACAAAACAATAGCAACAACAAATCCAGTGTAATCCCACAAGTGGGTCTGGGGAAGGTAGTGTGTACGCAGACCTTACCCCTATCTTATGAAGATAGAGAGGTTGTTTCCCGTAAACCGGCTAAGGTCTATCATAGAGTAGAGATAACAATACTGCAGTAGTGCTACAGGGATATGCATTTGATTGGACAAAATATCTTGTAAAAGAGATGCATCATAGTATCAACAGAGAAAAGCTGACAATATATACCGTCAAATGTGCATAAGCTGGGTTTCCATGTGCTGGTATGGTCAAGTTGTAGGACTCATCAACACCATATTGTAGCTGCATTGCACAAGGTTTTATTCAGTTGGTTTAGAAAATGCCATTCAAGGAAAGATTTGCAAAGATTGAATTGAGCAAAATGTAAGAGTTCATAATTTATTTTAGTGAACCGACTGACATCTCAGAAGTGATGTGCATAACTATCCCATCATTTTCTTCTTCTTTTTTTTTTTTTTCTTTTTTTTTGTGTGTGGTTTGTNGGGGTTGCAAAATTGACTCAAATGGCAGAGTGACAAAGCTCTTCCCACATATGCTACTTATTTTCCTTTGACAAAGCCCATAATTCATTGAGTTGCAGAACCATTTACCAGTTAAATGACTGGATAACGACAAAGTAAGTGACCAAGCTAAAAGCTATGAGATCATTTTCTGAGCTCATCCGGGAGATTACCTCATCACTTGGAGAAAGGACAACCACTTGAATTCCCTTTAGCACCGGAGAGGGGCCAACATAAGAGAAGTTGGCATCAACGAGATGAGATACCTTAATGACATCAAGTAACCTTGAAAAACCTTCCTTGAGAATTCCAGAGGCATCGGTGTACTTGCTGCCTTCAGTCTTGAGCACAAAATCATTACTAAGTTGAAGAGTCCTATGTCCATAGCTAACTGATAGTGGCATTGGCCATATCTTCAAATTCTTAATGTTAGCAGCTGCTGATATTACAAGAATCTGAACCACAACTGCAAATAATATGCTCCGCAATCCTAACTTCCCCATCACTATACTCTAGCAACAGAAACCGAATGAACAAAATCAGACATTCAACTATACGAAAATATATAGAAACTGATAATATTAGCTACAAGGAAATGGGAAGCCATTTGAACCTGAGGCGCTTAGCTTAAAAGATAAACAAAAATTCGCATACTTTTAGTAGCAGTTAACATGAACTAAAGGTCATAGCATCGTATAAATAAACTAATAAAATGCAAGAAGAAAAAACCATCAATGAATTAAAGCAGACCAACACCACTCCCACCCCATATATATGGACATCTATCGGCAAAATGCAATTATCAGCCCTTGTCTCACCCCAAATGAAGAAAAAAGGTGTTAAATGGGTAAACAATCAATAAAATCTGCAGCACTAATTAGAAAGTGAAGCAAAAGAAGAAACTCATTCTTTCAAATCAAAGAAAAGAACAATCTTTACACTTTCCCTTCCTATATAATAAAAACCAAGCTGAAATAACCTATTCTTTAAAAGCAAAGAAAAGAACCAAACTTTATATTTCCTCTACTAATATACTTACAGATACTAAAACCAAACTGCATAAAATCTATCTATCATGGAAATGCAATTATCAGCCACTGTCCTACCCCAAATGGGGGGAAAAAAAGGTCCCAAATTGGTAACAAAATCATCAAAAAAAAGCAGCATTAATAAAAAAGTGAAGCAAGAAAAAAAAAAAAAAAAAAAAAAAAAAAAAAAAAAAAAAAAAAAAAAAAAATAGAACTCCATTCTTACAAATCAAATAAAAGAACAATCTTTACACTTCTCCTTCAACAACAACAAACCCACGGTAATCCCATGACTAGGCTCTCTCGGGAGGGTAGTGTGTACGCACACCTTACCCTACCTGATGAAGGTAGAGAGGCTATTTCCGACAGACCCCCGGCTCAAGAATACAATTCCCATTCACATTTGGTAAAAACGAAGCCTTAAATAAGTAACCAATTCTTTCAAGGCAAATAAAAGAACCAATCTTTATACTTCTATTATTAATATACTTACAGATACTAAAACCAAACTGCAAAAAATCTATCTATCAGGGAAATGCAATTATCAGCCCCTTGTCCCACCCCAATTGAGAAAAAAAAATGCTAAATTGGTAAACAAATAATCAAAAACAGCAGCATTATTAATTACAAAGTGAAGCAGACCAAAAAAAAAATCCATTCTTTCAAATCAAATATATATAATTAAAAAACAATCTTTATACTTCCCCTTCACATATTAGTAAAAATCCAAAGGTGAAAAGAAGTAACACATTCATGCAAATCAAATAAAAGAACAATCTTTACATTTCCCCTTCACATATAGTAAAAATTAAGCTAAAAACAAGTAAACCATTTTTTCAGGAAAAATAAAAGAACCAATATTTATACTTCTACTAACATATACTTACAGATAAACCAAACTCTTTATCAAATTTGAATCTTCACAGAGTTTCAAAATAAAAAATCTTGGAATCCCAAGTGAGCAAAATCCTGGATTATGAATCAAATACAATCCAGGAACTAATGATGAAATATATATATATATATATATATATTAAAGAATCAAAAGGGATAAGAAAAAAAGGTGACGTTTATTAGTTGAACAACTCAAAAGAGCAAGTGGGAAACAGATAGAGAAAGCATTTAGTATTACCTAAGTAATCATATTCACATTCATGTCTAATCTTTAAACATGGGCTTTAAGTAATCTTGAAAAAAAAAATTAATAGTATTATTATTATTATTATTAAACATGAAATTATACCCATTGTCTTGTAAGAAAAAGACGTTTGGTCCCCTTGTGATTCTCTGTTCTGCACAAGCCTTTTCTCTGTCTTTTTCTACATAAATATTTTAAATTCAATAAATTATTATTGTCGTGAAATATAAAATAGGGAAATTTTTTTTTATTATTATCCCGCCTTTATGACTTGACGTCTGTTCACGTGCTGGTTTATGATACATGTAGTGCCTTAATGACTTAACGCCTTTTTGGAGAAAAGAATAAGGAAAGAAACGTGTCTCGCACGTGATAATCATAATATTGGAAGATTCTTTTAATTTGTGTAGGATTTTAGATTCCATTTCACACCAAAACTTTTTTTTTTTAAAAAAAAAAAAAATTCAAAAAAATATACAAATTTGTTTGTCCATGAAATTTTGCAAGTTTATGAAAAAATTTCGAAAATGAATATTTCAAATACCAATAAGCGGTTTTGACCACTTCTCAATATTTTTTCAACCGAATGCATGTCCAAACATAATTTCAAATTTCAAATATTATTTTTCAACTCAACTCCAAATACGATTTAATAATTATAATTTTTATGTCCAAATGCATGTACATAACTTTAAAAAAAAATGTTGTAATTTGTGTAAGATTTTCATAGTATATTGGAATTTGATTTTAAAATATATGAGGTATATTTGTGTAAAATTTCTATAATGGGTGTAAGTGTTTAATCTCAAAATACATTAGGGCATATCTACAATTGAGTCATATTTTATAAGAATAATTGGTCTAGTTTACCATTTAATCTATGTTGACTTTGTTCTTTAAGTCACGCAAACTTACATGTAAGAGCAAGTTTTTATCCAAAAAAAAAAAAACATGAATGAATTTGCTTAGGGATATCAAAACAAGCTCCAATTTTATAAAATATGTACTAAGATTTTTTCACTTTTTTTTTTTTTTTTGCATTACAAAATAAATGAATTTAATTGATTTAGAGAAAGTTCCTTTGACCAATTGTAAGAACAAGTTATTTTGAGGATTGGTTGTAAATTGGACAGAATGTTACAATTGGTTACTTAATTCATATTTCACACTCTCCTTATTTGACAATGATGACAGAATAATAAGAATGAAAAAAAATAAACAAACAAACTAGTATTACCAGCTATATTTTTTTTGTTTTCACCTAATATTAGGAGTCTTTCATTATGTAACGACAAAAAACGATAAAATATGTCACTTTACATAATAACGGATTTCATATGTGGCATTGTTACTTTACTTATTTTTTTCCTCTCGCCTTGCCCTTCCTTATTATTAAATAATCATACTTGATCTTTTACTCATTTCTTTTTTATATAATAATTCTACTTCATATTCTATTTTTTAGTAATGTTACAAGCTTATTCTTTATATTGTTGGTGTATGACATTATGAAATGATGGCAAATGATAAAATTTATTCAAACGTTGTATTCATAAAACAATATAATACGATACATTATGAAATGACATGTAACAACCATCCGAACAAGGTGTTAACAAGATTGGGTAGCAAAAATGTTGTGAAATATCGTGGGCTAACTAGCACACAATCACACACAAAGCAAATAGAGAAGAAAAAATAACACAAGGATTTAACGACGTTCAGCTAAGCCTAATCCTCGGGACAAAAGCAGAGAGAGTTTTCCATTATGAATGAGAAGAAAAACACATTACAATCTTTAGGATCCCCAACTATAATCCCTATATATAGATCTCAAAAGGTCCCAAACCTATAAGAGAAAGGTTTCCCAACTTGATAAGGACTATAGGTTTTCCTTTCCCAAATCTATTAGGACAATGAGTTTTCTTAAACCTATAGGGATTATAGTTTTCTTAAAAATACAAGAAAATAATTCAAGCCACAAAATAACAAATCTTCCCCTTGGCTTGAGTTCTCTTTATCAACAGGAACAACGTCTCTCTACCTTGCCCTCAGCCCTCGCAAGGGCTCTATCCATTGTCGCACACATCAACCAAGTCTAGGCAACGCATAAACTTATTAAGAGACTCAATCTCTTCAGCCATAACACTAACCCGTCGATTTGGTTATGTACTCTGAATAGCTTCTGAGTAGCTATAACACTCAAACGCATCAACGGTCTCTGCAACTACCAAAGCAAATCCCGTAGGATTCGTATATCCAAGAAGATTCCCTTCAACTACGTTTGCAAATCTTTGCGGTCGGTTGATCACTCTCTTCTCTCTACCTGTTGCAATGTTATATGGTTGTTGTTGCGCAGGTGTATCAACATTATCATCTTGATCAATATTTTGCACCTCCTCCACTTCCTCTACTTTAGAACTACTGGGTTGAGCTAGTGGAGATTCAATTTCTAGCTCTATGCGATCACTGACACCACGATCTGTTTCTGCTATTTCCTTCTCTCTTTGATTGTCCAGTGAGGCAGATTCATTGAATGTTACATCCCTACTGATAATTAGCCATGGAGTCTTTTGATCTATGCACCACAACCTATAACCTTTCACTCCAGTTGCATACCCTAGAAATATGCACTTCTTTGCCCTCGTCTCAAGTTTTTCATCTCTCACATGAGCATAAGTAGGACAACCAAATATCCTTAAATTTGAATAATCAGTAGGCCAACCGGACCATACCTCAAAAGGGGGTTTGAACTTAATAGCTGTGGATGGAGATCTGTTGACCAAATAACAAGCTATATTGATTGCTTCAGCCCAAAAATCTTTGTTAAAACATGAGTGTGAAAGCTTGTTTTGTTCCCTATCACAAAGCGTTATATTCATACGTTCTGCAACACCATTTTGTTGTGGTGTTCCGACACAAGTGCGGTGTCTCACTATTCCCTCTATACTGCAGAAATTATCGAACTCAGAATTGCAAAATTCCAACCCATTGTTAGTTTGAAGACATTTATCGTTTCTTTCTGTCTGCCTTTTAACCATTATATTCCATTTAACAAATGTCGGAAATGCCTCATCTTTTGTTTTCAAAAAATACACCCACACAATCCTTGAGTAATCATCAATCAAAGACATAAAATGTCACGACCCAAATTTCCCTCTGTTGGATATCGTGATGGCACCTAGTCTTAGGGACTAGGTAAGCCTAACATTTACACTGGACAACAACAATAATAAAGGAATTTTAAAATTTTCGAAATAGAATTCTTGACAGAGTTTACAATTTCCCAAAACCCGGTAAATACAAGTCATAAGCTCTACGAAATCTTTCTATCAAATATAAGTACAACTGTCTAGGAATAAGTAAGTACAGTTGAATAGAAATAAAACAGGAAGGTGACTCTGAAGCCTGCGAACGCAGCAACAGGTTACCTTGAGTCTCCTCAGCAACGATCTGGCGCAACTAACAACAACAATAACCTGAAGCTACACACAAAAATGTGCAGAAGTGTAGTATGAGCACACCACAGCGATGCCCAGTAAGTATCAAGACTAACCTCGGCAAAGTAGTGACGAGGATAGTCAAAACACCACCATTCTAATAAGTAAAAAGGCATAGATGTATAAATGATCGAACCAAAATATCTATCTAAAGATTTCTCAATGTAATTAACAATACGATCGAACAATATGGAAGACGATCAACTGACAGCATAATAGAAATACGCAAAGAGAAAGGAAATGATGCAATCCAAATGGAGGGAACTACAACCCAACAAAAACACAAGCAACTCAGCACTGCATCAATTTATTCACGTCAGGCTTCAGCCAATAACTCAATAAAACTGGTCAAACCTTCGAGTTAAAACCTTTAAATCGTGAGTTTATTTTGAAGACTTTAAAGATATAATCATTTCGAAGTAGATAAATTTCTTCTTTGAAACATACTTTATTTGAATGTATATTTATATATTTTTTATAAAGAGAAATCTTAACAACATAATCTCTTCAAAAATACGTGGTGTTCAAATATACTTTCCCAAATACTGCTCTTTCAAATATCATCAAAATACGTGATGTTCATAATATATTTTCCCAAGTACTGCTCTTTCAAATATCAACAAAACACGTGATGTTCAAAACATATTTTCTCAAGTACTACTCTTTCAAATATCATCATTCTGCAAGACAAATATTTTTCAAATATACTTTCGAAAAGAAGTCCTTTAGACATAACTTTTCCTGGAGATAATTGCTTTTCAGCTATACTTTTCAATATATATATTTATATCTTTCGATTCAAATGTCCTCAATCATAAACTACCGGAACTCAATCCGCCACTCAGAATTTGTCATGCAATGCAGTACAGCGGGAAAGATCTCGAATCTCTGTCCGTAGTCCCAATTTAAATATGCGATGCAGTACAGAGGGAAAGCTCTCGGATCTCTTTCCATAGTCCCAATCTAAATATGTGATTGATCACGCTCAACTATGTCTAATAAAAGACTAAGCGGGCGTTGCAAATATAATCCGG